>VXBI01001673.1:0-16618 GCA_013397375.1 Toxostoma redivivum
GATGCTGTGATGCCCATCCACAAAAAGGATCCGTGAGCTGGAGAGCCAAGAAGTAGTCAACAAAACCCACTCACCCTTCAACAGCCCCATCTGGCCAGTGCGTAAATCTGAAGGGGAATGGAGATTGACTGTGGACTATTGTGCTTTGAATGAAGTGATTCCACCGCTGAGCGCTGCCGTGCCGGACATGCTGGAGCTGCAGTACGAGCTGGAGTCCAAAGCAGCAAAGTGGTACACCACCATTGACATCGCCAATGCATTTTTCTCCATTCCTCTGGCAGCAGAGTGCAGGCCTCAGTTTGCTTTCACCTGGAGGGGTGTGCAGTACACCTGGAACCGACTGCCCCAGAGGTGGAAGCACAGTCCCACCATGTCATGGACTGATCCAGGCTGCAATGAAAAAGAGTGAAGCTCCAAAACATCTACAGTATATTGATGACATCACTGTGTGGGGGGACATGGCAATGGAAGTATTTAAAGAAAGAAAAAAGATCATCCAAATTCTGCTGGGAGCCAGTTTCACCATCAAAAAGAGCAAAGTCAAAGAACCTGCCTGAAAGATCCAGTTCCTGGAAGAAAAGTAGCAAGACAGCACCAGATCCCCACTAAAGTCATCAGTAAGATCACCGCAATGTCTCCACTGACCTGCAAGAAGGAAACACAAGCTTTCCTAAATGCCATAAACTTTAAAAAAACGCACATTCTTAAATACAGCCAGATTGTAAGGCCTCTCTACCAAGTCACCTGTGAAAAAAAAAAACAATTTCCACTGGGGCCCTGAACAGCAGCAAGCCTTTGCCCAGATCAAGAAAGAGATCACTCATGCGGTAGCCCTTGGCCCAGTCAGGATGGGACCAGAGGTGAAAAATGTGCTTTGCTCGCAGCTAGAAACAAAGGTTTGTCCTGGAACCTTTGGCAGAAGGTGCCTGGGAAGACTTGAAGCCAACCACTGGAATTCTGAAGTCGAAACTACAAAGAATCTGAAGCCAACTACATTCCAACAACAACAACACCAAAAAAAAAAAATCTTAGTTGCCTATGAAAGAGTTCAAGCCGCCTCAGAAGTGATTGGCATGAAAGCACAACTCCTCCTAGCACCCCGACTACCAGTGCTGGGGTGGAGGTTTAAAGGAAAGGTTCTACCCATCACGCCACCGATGCCACATGGAGCAAGTGGATTGCCCTCATCATGCAGCATGCCCGTATTGGAAACCCGAAGTGCTCTGGGATTTTGAAAATAATTACAAACTTGCCAGAAGGTGAAAATTTTAGTCTCACTGATGAAAAAGAGCAAAAACAAGTAACCTTGGCTGACAAAGCCCCACCCTAAAATCAACTGCCAGCAGAAAAAACACACTATGCTCTTTTCACTGACAGCTCCTGCTGCATCGTGGGAATATCCCGAAAGTAAAAGACAGCCCTATGGAGCCTGCACACGACAAGTTGCACAAGCTACCAAAGAAAAAGGCAGATCAAGCCAACTTGCTAAACTCAAAGCCGTTCAGCTGGCCCTGAACATTGCTAAAAAAGAGAAGTGGCCAAAGCTCTACTTTTACACTGATTCATAAATTCACACAGCCAATGCTCTGTGGGATTGGCTGGAAAGGTGGAAAAAGGCTAACTGGCAGCATAGAGGGAAACCAATCTGGGCTGCTGANACAAGTCTTGTGAAAGCATAGTACCCCTGAAAAAAATGAGTCAGACAACGGGACTCATTTCAAACACAGCCTTATAAACACCTAAGCTAAAAAACACAGCATTGAGTGGGTGTACCATATCCCCTACCATGCACCAGCTTCAAGGAAAGTTTAACGGTGCAATGGCCTGCTTAAAACCACCTGAAGGCATTGGGTGGGAAGACTTTCAAGAACTAGGAAATTAATCTACTAAAAACCACATAGTTAGTAAACACATGAAGTTCCACTAAATGAGCAGGCCCGGCCCAATCTGAGCCCTTGTGAATACCAAATGGAAATAAAGTTCCAGTAGTACACATGAGAGGCATGCTAGGAAAAACTGTTCGAGTAAATTCTGCCTCCAGCAAAACCAATCCCATCTGTGGAGTTGTTTTCACTTAAGGACCAGGTTGCACATGGTAGGTAATGCAAAAGGATGGAAAAACCCGATACATACCCCAAGGAGACTGTGTTTTAAAGTGAACTACCTAAAATATTGTGCCTATATCTATAACTGTATGTATATATATATAATATAAAAGCTTTAATTTAATGTAGCATGTTAGTATGGGAAAAAATTGGGGTGGATTATGTTAAAGGTTGAGTGCTTCCCTTTTTCTCTCAGTGGAATTTTCTCCCCCATTATGCTAAGAATTTGTGGCTATGCTCTAGCTCATATAACTAGTTTCTCTCGCGGAGGTGGCAGGGGGAGGGGAAAACACCGTGATATCCAGAGAGCAGATAAAGGAGAGTCTTGGGCAGTCACTGGCTCTCTCGCTCATTTGGCTCAGGAAAGGACGGTCGCGAGGAAAACTTCACCCTGCCACGCCGACGCCGAGCTGCCTTCCTTGGCTGCGGGATCCCGCAACCTCCCTCCTCAGACATTCTCCTGCATATTCTGCCAACTGATGGAGCATCGGGACCGACACTGCTCCGGGATCCATGAGCAGTGCATCTCCTCCACCCTGCCCCTGGGCCGCCATTGCCATCACCCCAGCCCTCCCGCAGCTGCAGGACCTGCCCTGCCCACAGCACCGGTAACTGAGCACAAGGAGAGGGTGTCTGCAGCTGGAGAAGGACTGGAACTGAGTTATGCTGTTCTGTTTGCCAATGATTTCATAGCTGTGATTGCTTTTTGTTTGTCTTGTTAGATATATTAGTAAAGAACTGTTATTCCTACTCCCATACCTTTGCCTGAGAGCCCCTTAATTTCAGACTTATGATAAATTAGAGAAAGGGGGGGACGTTTCTTAGCAGATACCTGTCTTTCAAACCAGAACAATTATATATTTTTTAATCTGCAAGATGCTTTAGGCCATTTATATAAAAATTTAATTCAACTGTTCTAATGTCTGGAACAAAGGGAGAAATACTTTGTTTTAGTAATTGAAGCAAGCCCTCACAATCAAATTCCCATTTTAATTATGAAGGACTAGGTACATGCATTCCATTTTTATCTTCTGTATAGTAGAAAAGGGTGGGCAGTAAGAATTGTGAGTCTAGCCAGCAAAAGAATGTAGGAAACTTTCAATATTTTAGGTTAAACATTTTCTTCAAACTTAAGTGACTCTGATCAGGCAGCCTGTGTTCACTCCTTGTTATGGCTTCAGTCTTTTATCCTTCTCTGTACAGATCAACACACATTTGGCAATGCTTATTATTTTATCTTCATGTCTGGATGTCCTAAGTCATACATTAAGGAAAAAAAGATCTTCCTTCAGAATATACTAGAAAGCCGTCCTGTAAGGGCCAATCATTAGGAGTAACATAATAATCAATGAGTAAATAAAAAATCATCTTTAGTGAACTTCAAGAAGACACTTTAGAGGTAAGATCTAACTAGAGTTTAGGAAGCAGGCAATTACTAATGGAATGCTGCAATTGAAGGTAATGCTGAACAGCAGTGCTCACTGTGCTTCTATGGGATAATATCTCTCCGCCATTAAGTAAAATATATATATTACACAAAGAAATCCATCTGCAGTATCTACTAAAAGTTTAATTAAGGCAGTGAAAGGATGTTATGAGCACTTATCTGTACACAGTAACTGCAGAAGAAAACTAGGTTTTATCCTGATAGTCTGTCTAAAAGTTACTACCTCAGTTAAAAGGCAGACCTGCATTGTTTAGAGCATGACCACAATCACACTGGATAATGACCATGTAATGAAAAGTCAATTTACCTCCCAACCTCTCATCTGTAAAAATTTACTCAGAAGAGGTAATTTAACAAGATTTTTAATTCTTCTAGAGTTAGAATCCTGTTGTTATCCTGCTCTAAAATCTCCTTTGCAGAGAAAAAAAGTCTCTCAGGTTTCTAGAGATCTGAGACTGAATGCTGAGAAGAGATAAATAATGACCATTATTGCCTTTGGGGGAATGAAAAGAAATTTATAAACACAATAAATTTATTTTTTTTCCCCAGAATATCACCTTTCTGTTCTGGCCATACAAAGAAGAGTAATCACAAGCATTTAGACTAACGTGATTGATTAATCACTCGACATGATTGATTAATAACACATTTTTATTATGATATTCTATAATATTCTCCTGATTTTTTTAAATTTTATTGAATAAAAATAAGTTTTATGCAATTTTATTCAATAGAAGTTTCAGTTCTAAGTAATTCCACCAACAAGCTTTAGCATGGCCCTTCTACTAATCACATACTCACAAACCTTGATTTCCAGGAAAGAAAATTTATTAACCTGAGTCTGGTTTTCTCTACTTTCTTGGACTTTATTTATTTCTTCTGAAAAGAGGTGAAACTCTTGATCCGTATTTCCCAGTATAATACCTGCACCCTACAGCAGTAAACTTCTCTGCCTGAACAAACTGTGCCATAGCTACACTTTTGAAAGGTGAGAGTAACGAAGTGCTAAACTGCTAAACTGTAAAAGAAGAAAAAGAAATGCTGACATCCATGAATCACAGTTCACCTAAGAGCAAACATGATTAAGTTGTTCACAGGAAATAAGGTGGTACTGAGATTCTGTGAGATGGCACAGATGAATCATCATCAAATAGAGAGTTTCTGTGCATGCCTGTTCAGAAGGGACAGCTGAATAGAGCACACTGTGAACGTAAGGCAATGACATATAGACCTACACGTGGAAAAATGAGCTTTGCAATCAGGGCTTAAAGCTCCCTTTAGTGCCATAAAAGAGCTGTTATTTTGCTTTCTTGTGTTATCTTTAAGTGTTCTGGTACAAAATTTTTTTTGTTTTTTTTTGCAAGATCACCTACACGTTAAAATCTCAGTTATGAAGGATACCATTTATTCATTGGTATTTATCATTTATTTATTGGTCTTTCTGATTCTCTGGAATGTTTCATACATTTTAATTTTTTGAGACAGGAAGGTTGCCAAAGTATATTTTCCTCAGTAGTTTCACTTTTATAGTGGCAGCTGGGAACCACAGAAATGTTTTATTCTTTGCTCAGTGTATAACACAGGTGTTATAATATCAACAACACTTTCTACTCCCTTGAGAGATCTATGTGAAAGGAAGATGAAAGGCACATTGACTGAGTAGGAAATATAATGCAATAGAACTAGCTCCAAGCAAAAAATGTAGAGATTTGTCTTCAGTGATTTATGCTTTGAAAAAGAGGGCAGATCAAAAATGTATGGGTTTATATGAGGACAAATTATACCAAATATACACATATGACTGTTTTTGCAGCAGTTTGTACTCTGCTGTAAATTTGCTGATTAACTGGAAATATTTTGGATTAAAGAATAGATTTTATGTTCCATGTGTCTATTAAAAAATATATTGCCTCCCAACAAAAATGGTAAAATATATTTATTTCAAAATGATAATTGAAAAGTCTCACTTTAAATATGCCTGAGTTACAGTGTTTGTGATTCTTCCCCAACTTTTGAACCAAACATAGACCAAATCAATGTGGGTATAGTGATAACTTCAACAAAACCAGATCTTTGCATTCTAAAGAACAAAATTTGTAGATAAGACCTTTTTCAGCAGATTATAATAATTGGCACGTGTCTGTCTTGCTGTTAAAACATTTCTGAAATTTATGCTATTGAAGTTCTTTGCAAGAGCTACAGAAGAAGTTTGCAAAGAATGATAAAAATACAATTTAGGAACTTAATAACATAAATTTATTGAAATAGTTTGAGGAGGAGGGAACAACAACTATATACCAGGTATAATTAAATTGTATTTATTGCTATTAAAGGGATTCAATTGTTACTGAATGATGACTGGAAAGAGTTAATGATCATGAGTACTCTCACCTTTACATAAGAGTAAGGAAATGTTCCAACTTTGTTTACTCTCTGAAATGAACACTTAAAATGTTCATTCAATTTCTAAAAAAGCAAAGAAAATATCACAAGCACTAATGCGCAGTCAAATTTTTCAATTTGCAGACAGATAACAGACTAAAAACAGTTTATCTGGATTATGAAATCAATATAGGTGAATAGTGAGTATACTCACATGGAACATCATGGGATTACATATTTGCAACAATATTAGATATTCACGGACTCGTAAACTTACAAGTTCTAAAAAATCTATTCTGCTGTTTTTACTTTCAAAATCCACATATAGGCAATGCAGCTTTTACAATGCAACATTAATCCATGGAGTTTAGCATCACAATGCATCCAGTTATCAAAGCCTACAAAAGCTGGTGAAAAAGATTCTTGCTTTCTGTAAAGTCTTGAATCTAACTTTGTAGAAGAAACAACATGCTCATGCACGATAAAAATGGAAGTTCTTGGAAGTTTAAAAAATTCTTCAACTATAGTTATTTTATCTTTTTCCATTTCTAAGTTTTATAACTCTACAGCAAAAGTTAACTTTCTAAAAGCCTTCTTAAGTGTCTATGTTATAGTTAATGTATTTATTGCTGGATTGTCTCGGGATCAACTGTAGGTAAATTACTGTAATAAATAATCAGTCTCGAAGTAAAAAACATACTCAGTTATTAAAATTGAATTCTTTATTTGGTTGAACATTTTTAAATTTAATATTATTTATATTATTATTCTCTCTCAGATGTTTGTGTTCTTGGTTTTTATTCCCAGAGACTACTGCTCATGGGCCTGTAAACACTTATATTCTTGTATCAGCCTAAATGTTTTCCATACTGCCAATGTTATCGCTTAAATATGCAAACCTAACACTGTCATTTTAATAAAGTGAGAACTTGAATAAAAACATATTACATAGATTAAAAAAGAGCAAAAATGTTTCTAATATGTTTTTCTTTACAAACAAACTTAGGTGATTTCTTTTTCTAACTTGTTTTTTAAATGGCCTATGATATGCTGCCTCTGACAGGTTTCTTACAGTCTGTTTTCTGAAGTTGTTTTAAAATTCCCATGTCAGGGATTTTGAATCTTTAACAGAACTGAACACCATGTAAATCCTTTCAGTTTTGACATCTCTCATTAAAGGAGTTAAAAGAGCTTTTGCCCAAACAATTTTGTCTTTGGAAGCTGAAGGTAGATTTCCATCATCTTGAAATCTGAAAATCCAAAAGTTGCTCTTTGAATGCCTCCTGAGAATGAGGACTGATACTACCAGCAAAGGCTACCAGCATGTCACAATGTATTTAGTAATCCAAATAAGTTTAAAAGAAGTAAGAAGACCAATCAAACTGCTGCACAATCTATTTTGGAAGAGTTTGACATCATCTATTGAAAAAAAAAAAAGAAAAATCCTGCTTTTCTCTCCTAATTGTTGTTTGAAGAGATAAATTCAAACACTTTTTTCATGTTTATGCATTGTCAGCTAAATGCACAGAAGTCTGAGAAAATGATTGGTAAGAGGAATTCACAAGCTGAGAGAGAAACAAGTGAAAAATTAATAAGCTACAAAAAGTAAAAAATCTCAAAGCAAAAAGTTAATTCTTTGGGTTTCACCTGAGATATTAATGACATAGTAAAAATAAATGGAGAATAGATATCTGTATTAGCAAACTTGGCATCACAAAGACATTCCAGGTAGTGACTCAGGATAGAGAGCAGTATCACTTTAAACAAATGCATCCATTGTTGTAGGTAACTACCTAGATGGAGAGGAATTCAGACTGATGGTGGAGTAGCAGCAAGCCATTCAATTTCAATGAAAGATCTTTTAAGAGAAATAAGCTTTCAGAGCAGTCCTTTTCCTAAGATAGCCTCAGAAACATAGAAAATCGTGCTCTGTCTTTAGTCCCTCTGTGGGTTGCTGTAGCAGTTGCAAGTTGCGAAGAAGTGCACGGATCATAATGATGCATCAGTACTGCATTATATGTTAACTCCAAAAAGAAGTGACATTATTCTGAACTTATAAAAACCCTGGATGATATTTATGAGTGAAGTTGTTGTTAACATTCTTGTTAAACTGTTTTTAGCCCACATAATTGCAAAAGATAGAAAAGTAAGAAATATATGTTATCAACTAGTCTGTTTTGCTCGTCCAAGAAAAAAAGTCTAGAGCAAGATGGCTAACAATTACTAGAAAGATAACTAAAGATGTTGTGTCTTGCAAACAATTAAAACAGGAACAGTTCTATGATGATGAGAGAGTTGTATTTCTCCAGCCTGGAGAAAAGAACCTCCTGAGGAGATCTCATTGTGCTTTTCCAGTACTTAAAGTGGGCTCTTAAGAAAAAGGAGGAGTTATTTTAATGGACAGAGAGTGACAGCACAAGGGGGAATGGTTTTAAACTAGAAGAGGCTTGGATTGAATGTTAGGACAGATTAATTACTCAGAGGATAGTGAGGCACAGAAACAGGGTGCCCAGAGAACTTGTAGATGGCCCATCCATGGACGTGTCCAAGGACAGGTTGGATGGGGCCTGAGGAACCAGATTTAGAGAGTGTCATCCCTGCCTATGGCAGGGGAACTGAAACTAAACGATCTTTAGGGTCCCTTCCAAACTGAGCCTTTCAATAATTCTATGGTTCTGTGATTCTCTGAAGCTATATTTAGCTCTAAGTACAAACCACCTTGATCTCCACTTCCTTCTGGTATCACTACAGAATTGTCTTCCCACATTTGCAAATGACATTTAATTTCTCTACATATCTTCCTACACTTACATGTTTTCATGCTATCTTCTATTTACTTTGGAAATAAAGCAATGCCAACTTCTTAAATGGGATATGAGTTTATCAGGATTATTTTCACTAAGTTGTTTTTCTTTAATCATGTAATTACAACACTAATTGGACCTCTTGAGGATTATTATATTCTCAAGGTTTTTTTTTAACAGTAAGCTCTATTTCACTAGAATACTGAATGTCCCCTTGTGGAAATACTTGCTATTATTCTGCTTTAGAAGTTCTTTTCTATTCCAAAATATGAAAAAATTTAAGACTGTGTGCACTACAGGGCTTAGGTTTTATAATGTTAAGCACTAATTTAGGTGTCCAGGATCTCAAGACAATGAAGAATTATATATCTCTAGTAAGGATTCACTGACATAAGCAAAGAAGGTTTTACATTAAACAGTAAGAAGTGTCGAAACGCTGATATTCTTATATCTTTAAGAAATGCACTTCAGCTTTAAGAGTGAGCTAAACTTACATACAGATTGACATACTTCTCTACCAGTCCAAACAATGAGATTGAGTGTCAACTGACTAAAAGGTGTTTTACTAAAATCCTTGCAAGGTAAAGTTCTTTCATACATCAGGAGAAAGTTATTAGAGTATGTGGGAATTGTTCAAATTCAGAATGTGATGGTAAATTTTTTACTAACAAAGTAACTTTGGATATTGTATTTGAAAAGCGTCTCAATAGTTGTTAGTACTTCGCCTGATAGGAGATATTTAAACATATGTTTCTGTGAATGAGCCCATTTATCATAATTTTAAATATTTTAATCTCTTATTTCTCTTACTTTAGTACATAAAACACAAATTAAAACAGTCTGTTACAGACCTGCTGCAGGTATTCTCCGTTTGGCTTTGTGCCAGCTCTCACTGTTAATTTTCCTTCACCCACAAAAACTGATCTTAAGGGAAATTTTAATAATCTTCATCTAAAACTTAGTTCAAGAAGCATTTCATAGAGCAGAACAGTATATTTATTCACAAAAGTCATAAATGGAAAAGTCATAAATGGACTAGCAAATGGTGGGAATAACAAGTTTATAAAGTTTGATGATGGCCATGAGAAGCTGTAGAAAGATTTCTTAGTAATTATATAGTCTCTAATGCAGATGACATTCAGTGCCATTAAACTACAAGTAAAAGTGTATGAGGAAAGAGTGTTTGAACTAGATATTGCTTCTTTAGGAAAACCAAAAGAGAAACGTTACAATAATTCTTTGAAGACTGTTCAGTATTGATAAAGAAGAACAAAAAAAGTTATTAAAAACCAGCAAATATTGTGCAGTTAATACAAAAAGACAGAAAATAAAATATGAAACACCATTATGCCAGTACATAAATTAATAACAGATATTTATAAATATTTGACAGTTAATCTCTGAAAGTAAAGAATATTATTGAAAACATAAAACTATGGGTGGCTTTAACTGGAAGGAAATGGGATAACTACAGCTATAGTGTGAGTTCAATGCAAATAGAAGTCACACAAATTCTTTGATCTTGTTTGTCAAAAAGGGATGTTTCAGTCTGATTTGCACAGAGAAGGAGAGAAATTAATTCCCAGTTTCTCAGAAAGTAGGCAAGAACCAAACCATGTTTTCCATGGCAGGTTGAAAACAAAAGGTGAAATCTAGAGTTCATTTTAACAAGTTAAGCATGAAAAGTTTACATGGGTTCAAAAACTGATTGTACAAATTCATTGAGGAGATTCAGAGAAACCTTCGTCTCAAGCACTTCAGACACAAATTTTAAAAGGATGTGTCAGAAAAATTGTAACTGTCTGCTTGCCTTGTCCTGTGCTTTTTCCTAGACATTCACTTATGACTCAGTGTCAGAAATATTGGACACAGTCTCTGATAAAAAAAATTAAGAAACCTCTGGATACCAGAAATATGTTCTATTTTTATTTGTTTAGCTGTGAGTCATCTGCACTCTGATAACTGCTGAGAACTGGCCTCATGGGCTCTTTCAGACACCACTCAGGATATGAACTTACCTGTCACTTAAATAAGGATTTGTTGCCAGGGAGCAGCAAGAACAAGAAGCTCCAGGAGGACAGGTCAAACCCAGCTTGTCCTGTGCCCTCAGCAAGGATCACAGTCCCACAGGGTATGGGCACAGCAGGCAGTGCCAGATGTTGGTAACAGATCCATCAACAGAGGCAAATATGGCAATTGGTGACCCAGGTCCAGAGGACATCCACAGACCCAAGTTCAGAGTAAAGTAGATGAGGTCTGGGAAATAAATGTGAGGTAATGTGACTCAATGTGCCTTAGGAAAAGAACTTCAAGCAATGTCAATTTATCTCCCAGTTCAGATGTGACAGGTGACAACTCATGGCATGGCCTCAGGTGCTGGGTCTAAATACTAGCTCAGCCCTTTGTGCTTTCTCAAACTTGTGTATCTCACTCTGCTTTATGCAGAGAATAAAAAACCATAAAAGAACAAAAGGCTGGATTTCAGTCTTGCAATGTACATATGCTAAGTATTTATCTGAACATCATAAGCATATAGAAGTATGAAATCACAGTAGCATTTGGCATTGATATAGGTTTACTCTTGAATTTAAAAATTAATCAAAAACTTATTCTGCAAACGCATGGAGATATTAGTAAAACTGACACTTCAAAGACTACTGACAGCTAAAACTTAATTTAGTTTCTATAATGTCAAGAATGAGTTGCCTTACATCTAAATACACCATAAGAAATCATCTTAAACTTGAAGGAAGCCATATGTAATCTTTTTGAGAGGAGGAAATGAAAATCAAATTCTCAGTTCTAGTTCAATTGAAACATCCCAGGCAAAGGTGACAGAATAGATGAAACATTTATATTAAAAAATGCCATGTTGCCTGGAGCTTATTGATAAATGCTGCTTTATTAGACTCAGCTATTCCTGAAGATAAACGCATACAAGTTTCATTGATTTCTTTCAGCTTATATTTTGATAATCACTCAGAGTACCAGTACAACCTGACATTTCATGCTACTGAGTCAAATTGGTCTTACTGAACAGTCATAAAAACTGTAGAATCACTGAATCATTCATATTGGAAGGAACCTTGACAAGTCACTAAATCTACCTTCCTTCTCAAAACAGAGACAACTTTAAATTCAGACAAGAGATTTAGAACTTTTTCTTGTAAGAGCCTTGAGTTACTCAAAGAAAGCTTCTTAAATCTGATGGTGATTTTGTTTTGTTTCAGTTTTGTTGGTTTGGTTTGTTTTTTTCCTAGTTAGGCTCTTAGAACTTCTGCTCTTTTAATTCCCTGTCTCTCATTCTTTCATCGTCTCCCTTAGTAGAAAGCTTGGTTCTATCTCTTTGGCTACCTACTAGTAGGTATCAGAAGGCTGCTATTTACTGTCCCTCTACATGTTTTTTACTTTTTCAGACAAGAAAACCTTGATTAATTACCAATAAGGCAGGATAACATTTCTTAATTTGACCTATTGACAAATCCTGCTAGCTCAGGAGCTTTGGCCACCTTTGTTGCCAAGGCACTACTGGCTCCTGCTCATCCTGCTGCCCACAGGCACACACAGGTCCTTTTCACAACAGTGGCTCAGCCAGCCTGCCCAGCCTGGGCCACTGCTCAGTGCACCACATCTGCACTGCAGACTGCAGACGTGACTGCCCATTTTCCTGGGGTACTTTCTCCAGTCATTCATGGGGACTGAGTCCTGTGCTGCATTAGCATCATTGTGATTTCAGATTTAGAAATTTTATTTTTATTTATGATCATGATTTTTATCTAACCTTTTCATCTTTATTCCTTTGCTAAAGAAAAATCAAACAAAGCATGTACACATACACACACACACAAAATACTTCTTAATTTCACCTTCAAAAAACTAAGATTGTATCTTTAAAGAAGCCCTTAATATTTTTTGTGATTATTGTTCTACTAAGTGTAACAAAATGTTTGCCTCACAGGAAGAAGTGCAAAAAAAGTCAAATTGTTGCTTAAAATAACAAGGTATCAAGGAAAAAAAATTGCCCCAAAATCTCTTGATGAAATGTTATGCCTAGTCAGGAAAATGGTAAAACTCCTATTAACTCTGATGATAGTTGTGATTCCACTTCATCCCACTCCGTAAGGTTGGTGTCAACTCTTTGAAGCAGTAAAGTATTACCTTGGGAAGCAGCCAGTAGAGAGTTTTCGTCTGCCTACTACTCATAGGGAAGGACTCAGTAATCTAACCTAAACAATGTCGTCACATAATGAGGAGCAGCTGGACCTTGTAAAAAGGTGGCTATACTTCAAAAGCAGCCTTCCTTAATGCAGAAGTCATGTCCCTGTACCTGTCCTGAGTATGCCTTCTGACAACAGCCAGAACTAAAAGCTCAAGAGGAGAAGGCTGAAATATTTTCAGTTTAAAAAAAGAAACTTGACTGCAGGAAATGACACTAGTTTAAGGTCAAAGTTTCCATATAAAATCTATTTGTTTTTGTTGATGTGTTTTGAAATATTTTCACCAATATACTTTATTATTACAGGCTTTGGACATACATATTTGTTCATAGAGATGATAACATCCACACTAATGCTAGGAGATGCAAAAAATATCAAAGTCAAGAGTAATGTATTTAAAAAATTCAGAGAAGATCAAGCTATAAATCAAGCATTTGTCTGTGAGGTTTTACCAGTTAAGAAGCAGAAATGTAACTTCACTTCTAATTTGGCATCCATGTTTCCAGTTAACCATCTAACCACTTTTGCATAACCTCAGAGGTTCATCATCCTTTATAAGTCGTTTTCTCTTTGTCAGCAGTTACCTATCATTGCTGCTGCAATCTATATAACTAGAGACTCTGATGACACAGCTGCTGCAGAAAAAGGTGGCTGCAGTGACTATGTTAATGAGATCACTAATTTCTTGCATAAATATACCTTAAAATTGTTGCACTGCTCCATGTTTCACTAGCTGCATTGATGAAATATCTTGAACAAAATATGAAAATGTTGTTCACTCAGTTGTTATTTATTTGTATTTCAGTAGCATCTACAAGCTAAAAGAAGCTGAGACCTCAGCCAAAAATATCCTGTTCCCTATAAAAACCTGTATAATCAGACAACAGGACTTTAGTCCCTCCCCCTATGTGCTCTTCTACTCCTCTACCTCACTCTTATAAGACCCCTCTGGAATACTGCTTCCAGCTGAGATCCCCAGTCCAAAAAAAAGTAGACCTATTTGAATGGGTTCAGAGGAGAGCCAGAAGATTATCAGAAGGCTAGAGCATCTCTCCTGTGGAGAAGGGTTAAGAGAACTGGCATTGTTCATCTTGGAGAAGGCTCCAGAGAGAGAATTTTGTGGGCTTTAAACAAGGTGGAGAAAGACTTTTTACAAGGGTCTATAGTGATAGAACAAGGTACAATGGACTTGCTGTGAAGGAGGGTAGACTAAATATAAGGAAGACATTTTTTACAGTAACAACGGTGATACACCGTGTCTTGGTTTAAGAGACAGGTATTTGCCAAGGAGAGGGATGAACCCCTTTTCCTGTAATCCGCTCCTTTTTAATTGCTATAATTTGAAATCAGACTCTTTCAGGCATAAGATATGGGGGTAGGAATAACAGTTCTTTACTAATATATCAAACAAGGTAAACAGCAGAAACAACAACAGCTATAAAAACTGACAACAAAACAGAACAGTATAGCNTTCACCTTTCAAATTGTTTAATATAAGGTTTGACAGTACTCTGAGCAACCTGGTCTAGTGGAAGGTGTTCCTGTTCATGGCAGGCATGTTGGAACTAAATGAACTTTAGGGTCCCTTTCAAACCAAAGAGTTCTATGATTCTATGATGATATGAAAGAGAAATAAAAGAACACAAGGATACAGAGATATAATGGTCTTAGGCACCTAAATACACCCTGTATCAGACCATCAATAAAATGTTGGAAGCCTCTTCACTCCTAAATTTATCATATAATAGGGAAAAAGTACTTGTTCCAACATTAACAAAGGGAAAGACACATTTCAGGATGTAAGGGGGTCAAGTTTTCCTGACCACAAAGGCTTAATTCCTCAGCACATGAGATATTCACCATCTGTTCCATCAATCAAGATGCAGGAGAGATCTAGGATTAGTTCTCTGGGACTTAACGATTTTGTTTTTCATTTCTGCTGATAATATCAACTTTTGTGGTTAATTACCTCCCATAGACAAGGGCTTGGATTGCCTACTAGTCCAGGGGACCACTGCAGATATACACATAGGCCTGTGATGTAACTCCTACTTTAAAACTTTCTTGAATTGGTCATGTAGAGACATAGTTTACATATTCTTGAGGTATATGAGGCTAAACTTTCAAAAAAATGGGCAGGAAGCCAGGATAGTTCAGCCATAGCCTATTCTCAGCTACAAATGTGACTCAGGTAGACAGCACTTATGGTGGGCCTTTTGCATATTTTGCATATGTACATTGTGATGTATTTGCAGAGAACATCAGAAAATTATAGAGCAAGTGTGACAAGCATGGATAACTGAAGGCAATATCCAATCCAAAGATGAGCCCAAATAGAGATGAAAATCTTTATTCTTGCAACTACTAATTCTTGCACTTTTAAAAGTTTTTATATTTACATCATACAGTGTGTAAACACAAGCATGTGTACAAACATAATCTAGGGGGTACCATTACCACAGAATCTCTTCGAATAGTGACTCTTTTCTATATGTTATCTGCACTTAGACTTTCGGTTTTAAATACTTCAGTCTGCCTCTTCAAAGATAAGGTGTGATATTTTCATTGTGTAATATCCTGACACAAAATTTGTGTAGCAGATTGTAGCAGCAGTTAAGTGAAGAAGACATACATAATGCCTAGTCTCAAGGGAAATATGGAGAAATGAGAAAAAAACCTTAAGAACATAAGTGTGATCTCAAACAGCTGAAAAATATTCTAGTAAAGAAAAGAAACCAGCTTTAATGAACGGAATAAGCAAATCAGAAGACTTGGTTTATTTTTAGATTACATTTTTTCAAGACTGAGGTTGTTCAGAAGTACTCTAGATACTTCTAAATAAAGTAGTTTGAGTGTTGAAGAGTATCTGCTCTTCATGAAGTTTTTCTAAAATTATTTTACCCCACTTCTCATTGATCCCAATGGGAGTATTACCAAAGTATTAGTCAACACCCAAACTAAATAGTTTAGAGCTAAGCCAGGCTGTTGTTTTTTAACTCTGTACTGGTCTGTGATAATGTCTTTCCTTATATATTGAATAATTAATTTCTTGGTCACCTGACACGGCCCACCTGCGTCCAACACCTGTCCCTCCGGCCCGCCCAGCTAGCTCCTGCAGCAGGTACTGGCGCCAAGAGTGGGCTGCTCCCAGGACACAGCTGTCCCGACATACAGCCAGGGCTGCGAGGCCCTTCTGGCAGCATCCACGTCCGGGAGAGGCAAAGGATGAGAGGGAGTTCTTATGTTGGTCCAAGGGAAGGGTTTATTGTAGGGTCCAGGGAGAGAAGACAGCAAGGAGACGCTCCAATAAAAGGCACAAGTTCCAGGGAAACAGCAACTTAAATAGGGCACCTCCCCCAAGGGAGGGTACAACCCAACAACCAATCACAGTAACTTAGGGGCGTAACATAAGGCGTGGTTACATACTTCATCAACCAATAGGGGGAAATGTAGGCGGGATACAATACATAACAGCAAATCATGTCCCAAGGAGGGGATGATTGACACAGAATTCTCTGGAAGGATAGGAGGAGCCAGGAGGGATTTGCAATCAAGTGGGAAGGAATTAGGGTGATAGGGAATTCTCTCGTGATGGGGAAGGGACAAGGGTGGATTGATAGGGAGAAGGTGGGAACTTGGACAACTGATACCACAACGGGGGGG
>VXBI01001673.1:16668-67517 GCA_013397375.1 Toxostoma redivivum
GGGGTTCAACATTGGAATAAACCATTTAAAAAGGGAAAACAACAATAAAATAACACACCGCAATAGTCACCTTCAGCATTTCAACCATTAGTAAGCCCCCTGGAACTAAATTCTGTTAGTAACTTCATCCATGTTACATTCTTCTTTCAAATTTACCTTAAAATATGTTTCGAAAGCAATTTATGCTGAATTGTTTTCAAGCTCCTTTTATTCAGCTTCTTCAGTCTGAAGAATTGCCAGCTCAGACTTTACACTGTCTGAGAATACCTATACAGCATGATTGAATAAACAGTTCCATTGTATTTTGAGAATGGAGTCATATTTTTGCTGTAAAGTTATGTGTCCTGTTAGAAATACAAGTTGAATGACAGAATCTCCCACTGGTAAAAAAGCAACTCTACACTACTTCAGTACTTTACTGAATATTCAGTCCTCACAAGATACTACAAGTAACCTTACACCAAACTGCTCCTTTACTTTCAGATTATGCAACCCTTGCAGTGAATTCACATGCACAATTCCAAAGTACTCCTATAATGTGAACTGAAAATTGCACAGTTGTGATGCAAATATATGCTGATAAAATTATACCATTTACTTCTGGAAACATCTAAAATATAGAAATATAACAAAAAATTTTAATAGTGGCGTATTATTCACTGACTTCGGTAGGTCTGATTACCAGAGTGAGGCCAGAAAGAAAAGCAGACAGGTTGAAACATAAGTTCTTCAAGTAAAACAACAGTTTGCTGCTTTTATATAAACCTATTATTCCCTTGCAACTTGCTAGAAATTATATGCTCTCTGGTTACGGCAGCAGCAGAGCAGACTTTGCAGTGGCAAGGCAATGTGATTTATGAATTTGATGATGTTGCAGTTGGCTGGTTCGTGTTTTCCAAAAGTTGTCCTAATAGTCATCGGTCATTAAAAGTCAAAAGATTGCAACAAAAAGTGCTAGAGAAATTTCATCTCAATACGGAAATAATATATGATATGTCCTACAGGTTAAATCATTAAATATTTGGATTACCTCTAAAAAGAAAATATAATTTTTTGGTTTGGGTTTATATCTCTGAAAGTTCCATTTTAAAAACCCCAAACAAACATGAAAAGGCCAATGATTTCTTTAGTGAATCCTATTGTGCTATGGACCACAGACCCTATGCTCTTACTGGATGTAGTAGGTTGACACTGACTGGATGCCAGGTGCTCACCAAAGCCTCTCTATGACTCCCTTCTATAGCTGGGTAGGGGAGAGAAAATATAACAAAAGACTCATTGGTCAAGATAAGGGCATGGAGGTCATTCACCAGTTACTGTCATGAGTACCTCTCACAGGAGACCATCCTCCAAGGACTTCTCCAGTGTAGGCTCCTTTCTCTGGCTCCAGTTCTCACGAACTGCTCCAGTGTGGGTTTCCTGCAGTTTCACAAGTCCTGCCAGAAAACATGTTCACTGTGGTCCCCTCTCTCCATGCATGCACAGGTCCTGCAGGAGCCTGCTCCAGTGTGAGCTTCCCACAGGGTCATCGTCTCCTTTGGGCATCCACCTGCTCTCATGTGAGGTGTCCTACAGGCTGCAGGTGGATCTCTACTCCACTGGGGACCTCCGTGGGCTGCAGGTGGATATCTGTTCCGTCATGGACCTCCACAGGCTGCAGAAGGACAGCCTGCCTCACCACGGTTTTCATCACTGACTGCAGCATTTGCAGAACCTCCTACTTCCTAATATTTGGCATTTGTTATTTTTATTGTTTTAAATAGAGAGCCATATTTCTTTCAAACTACTTTTTATTTTTCCACTGACTTTTTATCCTGTTAAAGTTTCTAACAAGATCTGCACAACAAAACTCGTTGAGAATCTAGTCAGAACCTGTTGATGTTGTGCCTGAAATAGGCTAAGTTCTGATGCAAGGTGACATAAACAATGCCAGAGCAGCATTCCTTTCTAAGGAAAGCTCAGTGATTGAGCATCTGAATCTATGGTTCTATTATATCTGTCTAAAGGTAGCTCAGGAAACACTAACTGTTGTAAGGATGCAAACTTATTATTAAATATTTTAATTACTATTAATTATAATCACTAGTTAATTTTCAAACTTCCCTGTTTTCCAGAACTGTTGGAATTGTCTGAAGTAAGTCCACTTGTGCAATCTCCTCTGGAAATTCTGTCTGCTTCTTTCAGCTCAAGTCAAAATCTTTTGCTGGCTGGGTTCCACTGGAACTCCAGATGTGAAACTTGATTCTTCTGTACTTTCACTAAAGGAATATGGGCTATGTTTTCTCTTCTTTTGACAGAGGATAAGAAAGTCACTTTATCACAAGGATCTTGACTTCAGTAGACTCACTTTAGTGAGTATTTTTCTAACCAAAGCTCAAACAGTTAGGAACAGTAATTCAGCCTGCTACAACTATAATTTCTATTTTTACCTATGTATAAAATTTTATCTTTCATGTTTCAATTTTTACAATGAGTAGATTGGTAAATTTTTGTACCTTTGACAATTAAATAGGAGTTTGATACATATAGAGCTGCCAGCCAACTTGGCCTGCTTTGGAAAATCACATATCAGTCTACATAGCTTAAAACTAGTTTTGAGTACTTCCTTCTCTTTATTCAGGCTTGATAATGCCTTCTTTTTTTCGTCTACAGTCATGTACAGAATTTATGTTTTACTGTACAAACATCCTGTTTGTATTTTAGGCATTCTTACTGAGATACACATATACTCATCTACAATTTATAGACACAAATCAATGAAGAATCTGATTATTGAAGCATACTTTCAATGAATATATTTAGAGGTTTTGAATACAACACCTGATCTTTAAAAATAGTATTTAAAAATAAGTTTCTGCTTACATTTCCTTACTTCCTTTCTGCTACTTAAATTTGATTTGAGGGTCCTGAAAGTGCTATTCTACAATTTCAGAATCACTATGGGTTGAGAAATTCCCACAGGAGAGTTCAAGGTCTTTTCCACTGTTTCTTCCCTCCTACTAGCTCAGTCCTGAGCTATATGAGATTTTATTCAGAAGAAACTGAAATAAATATATTCTGTCAATTAGGAGCTTAAAATTCCTATTTTGTCCAATTTATAAAGACAGCTGAATTTAAAAGAAAAAAGTTAGAATTCTAAAGCAATATCTTTACATCTAGACTATTAACTAGTATGACTAGCAATTTTTCCAGCTGAGACTCTTTCTCTCCCTGTTAAATAATTGAACATTCAATGGGACTGAGAAAGAGAAGAAGAAACTGCAAACCTGATTGTACAGCTTGTTGTTTGGTGTTCTCCTTTGGGATACAGAAAAGTCAGGTTACAAGTTTCTGCTTCAAAATCAGGTTTAATTATTTATACAAAGAGAAATAAGTTCAACTGTATACCGAGAGGAATTCACACCAGGATATCCAATATCTTGATGATTAGGGTACTCCTGTGGGATACTGGAAACCTCTCTTTCCATTCCTATGCTAGTGTAAACTTAATAATTTATACACAATGAAATTGCTTGAAGACAAACTCACAAAAGATGATCCAGTACCTCAAAGATTAGAATACTTATTTGAAATTAACACAGACCTGATTTCAACCCTTTCATCAAACCAGAACCCCAAATCAGGAAGCACAAATGTTTGGAAACAGATTCCTTTCTCCTAAAGCTTTGAACTCTGGACTGCAGAGTAAAATGAGTTTTTGTATAGCAGAGGATTTATGACACAGCTGAACTGGAACTGGATTTTTTTTCCTGAAGAGGATACTTTATTGTGAATATATAATGCCAAGTGTTCTTGATACCTGTCTTAGAGTGCTCCTATGTCTTGGTATTCTCATTTTGTGAACAGCTGTTAGCTTTTTGTGATTCTTACTTGTAGACACCTTGTTTTCTATACTATGCAAAAGAAGTCTGGCCTTTAAATTTGGGACCCAAGGTTATAGCAGATTGTGGTGTGCCTACACAGGTTAGAAATGCTAAAATCAAAAACTAATCGAGTTCATTTCTATTCACAGAGAAGAGAAAATATTCATTTGTATCCAAATTTCTTGTGCATCTTTATTGCAGAAGAAACAAGGCTACTTCAAAATGTGTAGCAGCACAGATGAATTCCAGTTGGCCCTCAAAAGAATATTTTTCTTAAATCTATTCTCTGTGTAATTATATGGAAATGTTTAGCAACTAAAATTTCTTAAAAGATTGCATAAAAATAGAAATAACTTATAGAAAAGCTATGGTTGTTAAGACCTATTACGGCTCACTTAATCCTTATAGCCTTTATAATGTAGATTTATTTATATATTATTAGCAAATTCATATATATATCTACATGTATCCATTAATATATAAGGTAAATCAAAGCACCAATAATCTTGTTAAACACTGGAAAACAAAGCAAAGAAAACTTTTTTCTTGACTAATAGCGAAATACATTTCTTTCTCTAGAGACTGTTAACTTCTGTGTCAAATTCATAGTCAATTCATAGTGAAAAAATTATTACCATTTCATAGAGAAAACCTTGGATTTTGCTTTACATTAATGGTACAGAAAAAAATTGAATTGCACAGCAAACTATTATTCAAAATTATGACTATCAATATAATTTTAAATTATAAAAGGAATAATAAATATAAAATGTGCACCATAATTTTTTTTTATTTCTAGTAGGTGTATCTGAAACTCCTAAGTCAAAGAGACTGCTTAGAAGCAACTGCCAATTTTAATGCCTTTCCTGAGCAATGAAATTATTTACTCAACAATAATAAAATTTGGAATTTATCACCATGAAACAAAATGTATAATCTACACTGTGAAAGGAAATAATTGTCGTAGTAATAATAGTAATAGTAGTAATAATATTGCATCCATAAGATGTATTTTCCCTTTACAACCACCAAAAAAAACCCTATCTGTAACACTTGGTTATAGAGGAAAGAAGTGCTTTAATTTAACATATTTTTTCCTTTTTACATGCCTATTGCGTTATGTCATAGAAAGGGTATAACTCATTTTCTTTCCAATTGGCCTGTCACACTATTTTCAAACTGCATATGTATCTCAGGCTCTGATCAGCAAAGGTAAAAAATTAAACTGGAGTACCCAAATAATTAAAGGTGGATGTGATCCCAATGCTCACTATTATCACATCAATTTTCAAAGGCTGTGTCAGAAAATATTTAGAGTGCTCTTGTTTAAAGCTTTTACTCCTCCCCACCCAGGAGCTATTAATTTTATTGTCACTTGCCGGGCAAACAGTAACTGAAGTACCTAAAACACCTGTTTTTACATCTGACCAATATGTGTCCAGAGCAGTCAGCAAAGAGTTGTCTGAACTGAACACATTCAGTGTGAAACTGCCTAGATCTAATTGATGAAGATGAGGGTAAATATTGGCATGTTAAGGCATTTTATTAGCAGATCCAGGCAGCCAAGTCTATTGCTTTCTGCAGTCTTAGAGATGTGAAAAAAATTCCCCTGGAAATGTGTCAATATTTCTTTAAAACTTTTGAATAGAGCTTGAATAGAGTGAAAATATGGTCAGTAGTTCATACTATCCTTACAAAACCCCTTAATCTTATACAAAACTTGAAGGGAGGTTTATATCAAGTAATTGCTAATTATCTAAAATCAGAATGTACTCAGTTTAATAAATCACTTTTTACCACCCTTCAGAGCTTCACAAAAAGCCCTTGTGGTGTCTTTTGTACAGTTGAAGACTGATGTCAGTTATTACTTTATGGGGAAGAAGGTGTTCAATAAGCAATTTCTATACTAGATCAAAAATTTCAAATACCAAATACCATAGTTCCAAATTAAAAATTCCCATAAACATTCCTTTGTTCCTTCTTCCTGCCTTGATCCAATCCTACATCATTCTTCAATGACAAAATTATTTTTAATGTTTCTACCTACTTGGTCACCTGTCTCCATGAATCTTGAAACTCTCTGAGATATGAGAGCTCACTGTGCCTGACAGATTTCCTCCAGAGTTCCTCAGTAAAGCTATGGCTATGGCTTACTTTGGCTGGGGAGTAGTATTAAACAGCTGTTGAATGATAAGCATAGCCAGGTGTCTTTCTTGGCAAAAGCCAGTTATAAAATCCTTATGCTCAGTAGGGTTAGTTGTACTGAGTATTGTCTCTGCAATCCTATCAGGCAGCATAGACAAGAAAGGAATAAGACCTAATGAAAAACCTGGGAATATAAACAGAACCTTTCTATCAAAAATAGAAAAATCAAAAATATTGATTTTTCTTATGACAGAATATTCTGGCTTGAATATTTTGGCATTGGGCAGGTAGTTTGTATGAAATTCCATTTTTATGAAGCACAGTTTGGAAAATGAGAATCAAGTGGAAATAACAGCATCCTTCTTTGTTTGTGGCTAATGATGTAAAGCATGGGAGAAAACCAGCCCAGGTTAAGGAAGGGGCAGATCTTCATCAAGGAAAACTTGCTTAACTCAGTGGTTTGGCAGAGACAGGATACTAGTAGTGTTTAACAATCCCAAATATGTTAATTCTTTAAACTTTCCAATAGAAACTACTTAACATGGTGAAATAAAGTACATGGGAAGCTATTATTCAATAAGAATTGATGTCCAATGCACAGTTCAAAAAGTGGTTTGAACTCGAGCTTGAAGTTTTGATTTTTACTTGGGAGAACTTTTTTTCCATCAGTAAATTGGTGAAGTCACCAATTTTAAAGGAAAATGAGAGGGGGAAATGGGAATTAAACAAAGAAAGCTCTGATCTAAAAGGTACAATTAAAAAAAATTGAACTTGTAGAGAATTTAGCAAAACTGTTTCCTGTTTTGAATGTTTTCTAAATTATTGTCCTAAATAATTCCTCTAAAAATTCTAGTGTTTGCACAGCACACTCACACTATATATACACACTGACTGAAAGTCACAAAAATATTTCAGTGAAGAATCTTAAGCTCTATGATTCATTTTATTATGAAATTATACAGGAAGTTGCAATGGACGGGAGGAATACTGCAGTTAGTGGCGTTTAACTTCAATGAATTATTTATTGATTGTGTTATGACAGTTAAGGAGACATCTTTGTTCCAGGAAAGCCTACATGTAGACGTGTTGAAAGACATTTTCAATCGAAATTTCAGAAAGATTCTGAAATTCTTCTCATCATATGAATATTTAACTGTTTCTATTGTACAATCTCTGTATTTAAAGATCAGTATACAAAATATCCTTCCTTGTCTCTAGAAAGAAGTATGATCATCGTTGTTGCTACAACCCTTTATGTTGTTTTGGCAATCTTAGCTGGTTTCCTTCACTATGCTTCAAAAGACCAAATGTTGAACCCATGTAAACATTGCAGATTGATAAGTGAATGCCAACCACAGTTATGTAGGTGCTTAACAGTTAATTGTTTCTTTCACAAGAGCATCGTGTATTTTGAAAAAGTAGAAGTTGGGTGTTTTTGTAGGTGTGAGGGTAATAACTTGCAAATGAGACTGGCAGAATTCACCCAAAAGATCTCCTGAGACAGCTCTGCAAATGAGGCATGATCATATTGCCTCTACCTTGCAGATGGCTACTGTGTGAAGTGCTAAACCAATGTCTAACAAGGTTAGGACTAGTCTATGTATCACACAGCATTTTATATTGCTGAATACATGCACTATAAGACACCAAGTTAAAACTCCTTATAGAACCAGTGAAGACAAAGACACTAGGTAGTCCCATCAACTTTGTGCTTATATACATATATATATACGATATAAATTACGTTGTAAAGCTTCTTTGCTCTCCAGCAACCATAGAGGAAGTTTCCACAACTCGATTAGATAGCATACTCAGTATTCAGCAGATAAAGTTATTTCATGATCCCTATCATTGAGTTTTTAAGTTCTTCTTTGATGCAGTAGCCAAAATGTAGTACCAGTGTGGCCGTTTGTATATTTAGATTTACCAACTGAATATTGAATGGTAAATTGTTTAGCACTTAGGATGAAATGAGGTTGAAACTATGCATTTGTGTTTCATTTGATAATTCATCTCATGTATCAGTAACATTTTGTTTTAATGATACTGTATAGCTCTTTATAAGATAAATTTCTGTGACCTATTTTCTTGTCCCAATCAGGTAAGAACCACTGTGAAGAAGGATAGTGGACTATAAAAATACATTTTCCTGCATGTGTTTTCTGTATCAAATGAAGGCTTTTGGCATGTCTCATGTGTCCAGTATAAGTGTTATCTCTCAGTGTGAGAACTGAATCAAAATCAGCAGGAAACAGAAAACTTGCAATAAGAAACACTGTCAGGAACAAAGGAAACCAATAACAATTGACAAGTAGCTAATGAAAATGGATGAAAAAAAAAAAGAAAAAATTGACAAAAGAAGATTGCTCATACTACGGATAAATAATGAAGTAGCACTGTTTATCTTAATTTGGCTACCTATCTTAAAGGATAAACTCCCAATGTGGACACTGTAAAGAATGAAAAAATATGAACCCTTTCTAAAATTGCTCTGTATGCAACATTGCCTCCTGTTGTGAAATTTTCTACTGTCTCTCTTCTTTTTACATGCTAAAAGGTTTTTTTTTCTGTATGTGTTACAGACACAGCCTAAAAAACTCCAAAAAACCCAAGCCCAAAATGAAATAACTAAGCAAACATGAAGATTTTCTAGGTTTGCTTTGGATTTTGCAGTTAAAAAAAAATAAAAGGTACTTCAGATCACGAATAATTTTGTAAATTTCCTTTTATCTATTCAATTTTTAAAATTTTGCACCTCTTGTATATTTCTAAACTTTTTAATTACTATAATAAAGAAAAAATATGTTTTCTTTGTCTTCCAAACTGAGCATATTCTTCCGAACATCTCATTTAGCAATTCTTCAGTTACTTTGGGTGCCAAGATCCATGGAAAAATCTGCAAGTTTGCCTTTCCTTGGTTTATAATTTTATGGCTGCCAAAGATCAGTAGAAAAGGCAAACAATTGAATCACATGCTTTTATAATCTACCACCTGCTATAGAATTACTCTAATACCTCTTTTCTTATTGCTGTGCTCTTACTCATCTTTCCTGATTTTAAATGACAATCTGCGATCACAAAAATTAAGACATAAACAACATTTGAAATATGTCACCTGTTCCTCAAATATATATAAGGAGAAAAAGCGCACTGTGAACTAATATTCCTGGAGAAACAGGACATCTTCCTTTAATGACTCGAAAAATGTAATCATTCTTGCAATGACAGGAAAATGTCACTACCTAGGATTTATGATCCATATCTGAAGACCTGCTTGACAGATCTCAGTGGTTTATGCTGGGTGAAAAATAAGTCCAAAACGTGGATTAATCATGACTTTTTCTCTAAAAACCTTAAGGGTCTTGTCCCTTATGCTGTTTTTTGGCTGGGATAGAGTTAATTCTCATATTCACTACTGTGGTCTGCCAGGGGGAATGAGTGAATGTCTGGGTGGCTCTTAGTTGTCAGCTGGGGTTAAGCCATGACATCCTTGACAACTCAAAAAACAATCAAGTTTCTCTAGAAACTGTTCTTGACACCACAAAATTCTCCTGCTTAAATACAGGATAGATCTCTATTCCCAGCGGAAATCTGAAATCACAAAAAAAAAAAAAAAAGGACACTCTTGATATACTGGGAATATGTTATCAGTTATTATCAAGTCTTGATTTTAAAAAGGAGAAATAAGCACCTTTTAAAATATCACTACTCTTGAGGTATGATTCATCTCACCGAGACTTTGCTGTTAAATTCAAACATTTTTTGTTCCTAATGCCACAATGTAGGTTATTCCAGTCCCTCAAGAGGCCACCTTCAAAAAATCATGCATCCTACCAAAGACACGTGGGTTAGGAAAGTGTGAATCTAGATCTAGAAATAACTGTGTTGCATTATCTACTTTGAAAGGAAGACAGATAAACAGCTAACATAACAACACAATGGCTGCAGATATGACATGAGTGCTATTTCAAGTGGCTGTTCTACTTTCCTATGAGAATCAGAATTTGAAATGTTTAATATTTTAGATTATATACACATACATGGGGCAAGCCTTGGAAATTGATCTATCTTGATTTTAAATCCATTCTGGATGGATCATTAGTTAATTTAACATTTAATGTTAATGCTTGCAGCTACTGACTTTTCAATACATAGATTTCTTCTTTCTCAGATTTAAAAATGCATGTCCTGACCATTCATGTGCAGTTTTCAATGATGAAATTTTTTCTAGATATATGCTTCAAGGTTTAGTGTTTCATTCATTTGCTTATGACTTGAATTACATTGAATGGCTACTGCTGCTTTTTTTTTTTTTTAATAGCAATCATTTAAATCACATTGCCTGGCATTATTTGAAGAAGATAATTCTATTAATATGGCCAGTGATTTTTTTCTAGTGGTAATTAAATGAAAACTGATTTCTTACTTTATTTCTGAAAGTTAACTCTAGGTTTTTATTTATGACAATAAATCAAAACATTTTAAGAAAACCATGAAAAGACTGTGCTGTAAAAACTTCATAAAACCCAGCACAAATAGTTTGCAGTTTTCCTAAGTCAATAAAATAGTTTTCTGATTCTATTCTGATCTACTGTATCAAGACAATAAAATCTCACACAGAAATTCCCTCATTCAACCACTATCTTCTGCTTAGCTTTAGGGCACAGCTTTATGACATCCAGCTTGGATTTAATGTGGTCTGACTTACAACAAAACAAAACAAAGCAAATCCCCAAAGAAATCAAACTTTAGACTGAACTTGAAGGATAAAATCATTAATTTAGTAGAAATGGACTTCTGCCACTGATGCCTTCTAGATTAGTACATCTACAGAAATGATTTTGACATGCATAAAACCATGTCCCAAGTCCAAGAATCAAATGATTAAACTTTTATGGTGGAATCAAATTGGTTCAAAGAGCTGCTTTCTATTTCCTTCCAATTTATATATCAAAGACATACTGATAATTCTTCTGTAGTACCCTCATAATCATTGAAATTTATGATATCATGAAAATTAATAGTGGTTTTTAAAACTCTGCAGAAGAACATCAGCTTTTACTAAATTTGATAAGACTTTACTATACATGCTGAATTATACTACACTGTATATTCAGCTGCTGATGAAACATATTCAGTATTTTTAAGTGTGATGCTTTGAGACAGATTTTTCTTTTACCTTTCCCGTACTCTGTTTAGTGAATATTGATTTTCCACTAGAGTTTCTAATGAACTGAAAGACAACCTATCTTCCTTTACTTACCTTTCTCTTCTATATAGTACCTTAGCATTCTCAAATAATATGTAGATATGTGTAGTGCAAAATATATATTAGTTTAATTTAATTCAGAAAGGTTTGGAAACCCTTTTTAGCAACAAAAAAAAAGATACAGTAGCCCCCCTTTTTTAAAAAAAATATTCTAATGCTATATTAATTGTTAAAATTAGAATACCCTTGCCTTCCATTTTTATTGCCTTTACAATGGCTACTACTTAGGATTTAGTATTTTTATTTTGTACACAAGCCAGCATTAAGAATATCTTTGTACTGTACCACAAACCATTCCGTAGACATACGAGATTATATTGCTAACTTGGATATTATTAGCAAAACATCATGGGCAGTTTGGATCTCAGTGAGGCTCAATTGATCAGACAAGCTGCACAAGAAATGCTGAATCTTGAGCTGTCACAAAATATAGAGAGATGTATCCCAGCTCACTATTTCGCTCTTGCCTGATATATTTACTTCAAGCAAGTGACATGGCAAGGGCAAATGGGTATAAAGAGATAACAAGGAAACAAAGTTGCTTACTAGTGTAGGTTCTGTAAGAAGATATTCTGTTGTATTACAGAACCTCAATAGTATTTCCATAAGTCAATGCTGTCAAGAAAAACAAATTTGGCTGTTATTTAATGCGAAGAAAACACTGAAATTTCCAGAAAAAAGATATTTCGAAACAAATTAAGGTTAAGTTCTTAATGCATTCAAAATTTTATGTATTCGCTGGCAGAACTTAATCCTAGCCTGAGAATAAGGACAGACATCACTACCTAGATTACTCTAATGGTAAATAAAATCAAAACACTAATAAATTTTAAATGGGGCAAAGAAGCATCAGGCAGTAATGCAAAAGATGTTTAACACTATTCTGAAATTTAATTTTAACAAGCTTCAGTATATTATTCACCTCAAAAAAAAAAAAGTGGAGATTGCAAAGCTACTTGTATTTCTATATTTTTAATTTCAATAGAGCAAGAAAAAAAGTGTGAGAGAAACTTCGAAGTAGAAGATTACTGGGGACAAACTCCAAAGAAACAAAAAAAATATATCACCAAAGAAAGTCAGAGTCCTGAATAGAACTACTGCTGTGTTTGTTTCAAAATGTGTACTTCAAGTCAGAACAATATCTGATACAGCATGTCAGTGTAGGAAGGAGATCTTCATGAAACCAATGCCAGACACATAAAATCGTAGTTTTTTTAAATAGAAATAGTGGATGGGAAGCACTGAATTTTGAAACAAAGGAAATTTATTTATTTGAGCGTTAGTTGTTTGTTTAGGTTTTTTTTCTATTTTTCTCTGCTTTGGACAGTAACAAGAATATGAGAGACTAATATTTGAATATCTTGTTCATCTTTGATATTATTAACTACTCACTTCAAAAAAACAAATGACCATGCTCATGTTATATGTCTATCTAAAAAGCATGTATCAAGCAATTTCAGAAAATAGCTACTTGAAAACTTTGTCCTAATGGGATGTCTTTCTACACAGACAACACAATTTAGTTTTAGACTAACAGGAGCTTCCTATTTTTGCCAGTGTGAAATCAGTGCTATGCAAATACAGAAGGAGAACCTCTTAGCACCTTGAGTACTTAAAATATCGCCAATGTTGTGCAGTTTACACACTTCCTCAGTTAAGAATTTTTTTAAGGCAGAAGACATTTTCAAGATTACAGGATTAGCATTAGGTCCCTGAGGTCCCTCTACTTCTTTTGTCAGTCCTCCTACATGATGAGTTAATTACTAAATTTCCTAAGGAAACAGGTTAAGATATTTAACTTGAATTTTAACTTTCAACACATGCATATAGTTTAGTTTACAGATTTTCCACTTAATTAGAAAATCATAATTAATAAACCATAATTTTCATTATGTTCTACTTAGGTTTATTCAACAAAACTTCAACCAGCCTTTAAAAAGTGAATAGACCAGAACTCCAGCCTGCAATAAATTTAGTACCAGAAATTCGAAGTATGCTATTAATAGATCCAGTGACAACTTCACAAGGTTAAAAACCCATGAATCACACCCATAGCAGGGATCCCATGTCCATCAAAATTTGCACGTGAAAATGATAATTTGTATAGGTATATCTAGATATACCATTTTGAAAAGACAAAAAATGTATGGAAATGTCCTTCCTAGAATTCATCAAAACACCTCATATGTGTTATATGAAGAATACATTCTTCAGAAAAATCTCATCTTTAACATTTGTCTTCATAATAGTAACTCAAAGCTTAAAACAACATGAAATTGCTCATACCATGAGATGAATTGCTAGGATACTGAGATGAACAACTGCTCTAAACATTTATCCATAAATGGACTTCCCATTGGGCTGTTCAGAAAAAGATTAATTGGAATTAACATAAAATAAGAAAAGAAATAGTTTTCTTTTTCAATTTTCAAAAAAAGAAAATAAGCACTCTTCAAAACTTCCTTTTTTCTTGAAAATGTTTTGAAATAATTTGCCATAATCTTCTGTGATCTTAGTGATAGATGCAAAGTTATCAAAGATCAAGACAGGCAGAAAGAAACAGGTTTGGAAGTCTTACAATGGTGTTTTCATACCAGCGTCCATGGTTTTTTTTCCCCAAGATGAATGAGAGCTGCTTGCAGTATTTCTACAAGATTTGCCACAACAAAGTACAAATGTGCTTATATTACAGTCAGGCAGACAAGAGGTGAGGTATAAAGAAAAGCCATATATTTTCTAGGACAACATGATTTATTGACTTCTAGAATAAATGATAAAAATAAGAAAAGGGAGAAGCAAAATGAACAAAGACTCAGAAGCTTGTAAAAATGTCCTTGTTCTCTGTCAATAAGAAGCTAGTGACTTCTTGCTATGAAGAGCTTTTCTATGTGTTTGGGTGAATAATCTGAAATAAATTGTCACTAGACTAACCACTAATAGTTGTTTGTATTTTTAAAACATTAAATTAAAACTTACACATTTTTTATTAATTTTTTAAAAAAATTTAACATCACATGCATCTGGGAAATATCTCTGAAGTCAGGACAAATTACTTGACTCTGTTCTATTCTTTCTTAAGCTTTTGTTTTGTGAAACAATAAACATCACTATCATATAGTATCACAGACTACATAAAGAACATACCTTGTTCCTTTTCCATTATAGTATTGCATACAACTTATTCTACTATTTTGATACCCAGAATTTCGATTCTAGAAACAATTGTGGCAGTTTTATGTTCATTCTCTGAACATTTTCCAGCAAACAAATTATTGGAAAATTTGTGAGCAGAAACACGAAGCAGTTTACAAATGACATAATGGAATTTATTAAAAAATATAAATTAACATTTGATTTTTTTATAAGTATGCAATTGCTTTGTTATAGTGTGTGCAAAATTCATTTTGAGAACTACACAGCAGTCATGAGTCAACATTTATTAACTTTTCTATTTTTCAGTAATTTCATTGTAAAGTTTAGAGATTTTCTTGTGAAGAAAAAGCAGTGTGTTTAATTTTGAGATATATGGTTCTTTTTGTAATACTCAGAAACTTCAAGTAGTAATAACTAACACACAAAAAAATTATTTTTCTACACAGTAATGAGACCACTTTATTGAAAAGAATATACCAGTGTTGGTTTTTTGCCTGCTTTGGGGAAAAACTTCACATTTTTTGTTAGTTTTCTCGTTAAATTTATTGACTAGGATCCAATGCAAAATGTTTTAAAACACTGAGACATGAAATTATCTGTATTTGACAATAACAAAACCGGTGCAAGAAAAAAAATTGATAAACAGAATATTCTCACAGGCTGCTAAGACTACTGGCTAAAATATCCTCTATAAAGCAATATGAAAACACATTATTTTATTCAGAATCCTAGTTGTTCTGTTATTCCCAAAGAGGCTATGTTAGGTCAGATGCCATTAGCAATAACCATTGCCTGTTTCAGTGTCAGCAAAGGCTGTGCAATTCCTGTGCCCATAAAGGCTTTACAGTACCCCAGTTAACAGGAAAGGTTGACCACAATGTTTTAACAAGTTTGCTATCTACCATTGCATTTGCTCTTGCACATCATCGAATACCAGAGAGCTTTCTACCCAAGGCAATGCTGTTGGCTGATTTGGGATGGAAGAGAAGTGACGTAAAGAATAAAAAAATAACATAACTCAACATGAGTGACCTGTACATCCAAACTTTAGAGTTTGTAAGACAAAAGTCTTTTGCTTTACTAGGCTTTGGATTCACAATGTAGAAGCTATTATGCGAAACAGAAATAGATATATTTTGCAAATAGTGACACTAAACACTGAAACATTTACATATTTTTCAACTACACTGATATGATGCTCTTAGCTGAAAAATATTTAGCTGTCTATTCTCTTTATTGAACATATCTGTGAAATGGAATACATAAATACTCAATATCATTGTATATTTACATTAAAATTATTGCATAATTCTATATTAATCAATATGGCTTAATATTAATCTGTATTTTCATGCTTTACCTCATGAAGTGTAAGACAGAAGCCTGCATGCTACTGGCATTCAGTTCAAAGGATCATGCCAGTCCTCCTTAACAGCAAGGAATGCTAATAGAATTAATGATTAACAGCTTTTTAATAGGGTCAACTGCAACTATGGAACAGGAAGGAGAATATTTGCTTATACTTAGGGAACATCACATTGCAATCCGCCAGGTGTTAGAGCATCAACAAAGTGACATTTCTCACTTGAAATTGCAGTTTATAAGAAGAATACTAAACATTTTTTTCCTATCACTTTCCATTTTGTATTTCAATTGAAGGTGTGTTAGTTTAACCTTTGAGATCCAGTATCACAATGCTGGCTTTAATATACAGGTGCATACTTTTTAGCATATGCTCAGAGAATGGAAGGATTTTTTTTAAAGTATTTAAGAATTTCCATTTTACAGAGTTAAAATTTATATTCAAATTGATGAAAATGGGAAGCCATAAAAGGAAGAATGAAAGGAAGGAAAAGCCAAAATTCAAAAATTATGATAAATTATTATTTTTGCTTATTTTTTCTCTTTTCCCTTTCATCTTATGAGAATGCATTTGCAAATATCTCTTGTGTGTCCTTGGTTTTTGGAAAAGTTACTATAAATAGATTGTACTTCCCTGTTGTTCCTGAAGTTGAGTTCATTGGTCATTCTACTGTCTTGCAGGAGAGCAGTGTCTGCAATGACTCTTTAAAAGGCTCTAATGAAGAATACAATGTTAGTGATGTGCCTTGGGATGTCCATAAGTGCAAAAACTCAAATCTGCAAAGTGCTGTGGAAGAAGGGTCCTGTTTGTACTGTAATAATGCTTGGAGCATTTGCCACATGTCAAAAAGTACTCAGCACATTGCTGAGTTATCCCAATTGCCAGAAGATTAAATAGGAGGAAAAAAGGCATCATCTAGCATATACACAGTCTGCAGCACTAAGTACTACACAGTTGCTATTAATAGAGAATTTTGCTCTTTTTTTTAGAAGAAAATACAGATTATTTTGGTTTTTCAAACTGTCTGCTGTGTTTCTTTGGTAGAAATAAGGCATTACAGTGTAATTCTTCTAGCACTAGTAGCATTAAGACAAACGCAGCAACATTTATTCTTTGTTCAATATTCTTTAATGAGAGAAAAAATTAGTCTATTTTTGCTTCTATTATATCCTTTGTTATCTAAAATATTTGATAAGCATCACAAATGCCAGATAACTATATATTTGGCTATCAGACCAAAAGAATCTAGTAATCTATTTTTCAAATTCTGGATAACCAGTGGCTGGTTAAATAAGGTTATTGAGTACTCCACTATGTTCTTGGGACACTGCTCTCAAGTTCTGATTTAAATGGTAGTCATTAAATGTGTTTATCTCTACTACCTTTGCAGTCCTATGCAGTTTACAAGGATTATTCAGGTAATTTAAATGCTATGTGTTCTTAAGTAGCATGTGGAGTCTGAGTTTAATCTTTGCCTTCAATACTCAAGTGGCTGCTGAAAGAAGATTTTGGGTTTACATTCTTCTAAAAAGTAGTGGCAACTTTAATCCTTGATTAATCCTGAATCTTAATTAAAAAAAAAAAAAAAGAAAAAAGAAAAAAAAGCAAGATACAGGCCCACCATGTTCTTGATAAAACTATCCTGAAAAATACCTCTGTGCAAGATACCAGATTCACACAGCAGTCCATCCTCTATTTTATCCTTTTGACTTTGCAGGTGAGGTTAAGCATTCATAATAACTTAATCTGCTCTTGCAGTTCCTTTTTCTTTTTTTTCATTCTTTGGATAAGTGAACACTGACTAAAGGAGATTTACATTTAGGTAGTCTTGATCTCAAACTGCTGAAAGTTATTAAATATAAACCTACTTATTCTATCCTCTTTTATGGACCAGTGATCAGAATAATTGAGCTTCATGAGCAGAAGGTGTCTGTATTCTTGTCTCCTAAATCCATGGATGTTCCAGCAAGTAGGACAGTACTCATCAGAATATTTTGGACAATAGTAGTAATCAAGGAACAATTTTTTTCAAAATTTATTACTGGGAGAGTGTGTATCCTAAAAATAATGTAGTTTAAAAGTAGTTGTAAATGTTGGAAGGCAGAAAGAGTGAAGCATTGGATTAACACTGAAGTGCAGCAGCTCCCTACTAAGAAAAGGATTTCTCTATAGGCTTTAGGTCAGCAATGTGTTCTGAAAAAAAATACATGAGAAATGAGAATCAGTACTTTTATATTTCCTCGCCATGGAAGGGTACTTATTTTTAAAGAATAACAGGCTGGAGTGTTCGAGTAATAAGAGAAGTGAAAATGCCTGGGATTAATTAAATTAGTTAAAAGACAGTGCAATGATTGTGTATAATGATATCTGAGGCAATTGGAAATGACCATTAAAATGCTGGGAATAACAGATGCTCAGGCCTGAAAATGATCAATAACATGACTGTGAGACAGCTGGTTTCATTAATTGAAGAAATTAGCTAACTGGTTAGGAACTTGCTTCAGTTAGATCAATTAAAAACAACTAATTGAATAGAAGGAGAATTGTGCTTCATTGGTTCAAATAAATAAGTTTAGTAAAAGATTTAAGAAATCACAGATGGGTGTCTAATTAATAACAGCAACAATGACAAGAAAGGTCTTCAGTGGTTAAATGAGGAAAAAAGAGTTTGAGCAGACATAAGGGGTTGAGTGCATTGAGGGCAGATACCTGAAGACCTTAGGGTAAGGGTTAGGTTAATTGAAATGTATTGGATCAGACTATAGAGGAAGTGAATGGCTGTCTCATGTGCAGCCTTTGGGGTAGCTTATTCCTCATCTACTTGTCCAAGAAAACAGGATTTGGGAATATGTGTCATAAAAATTATGAGAGGCATGTTTAAAACACCTGCTAGGGTGCAAAAAAGTAAATGTAATAGTCTCTAACTGGAAAAATATGATCCACAAAACTTCATACCATGAATTTCTTAGGAGCACCAGAGTTAAATAACAGTTTTCACTTTGGTGTGAAAGGTGTTTAAAACATAGAAACAGCTACAGTGAGAGCTTAAAGGAGCCTGCCAGTACCTAAAAGGGGCTACAAGACAGCTGGAGAGGAATGTTTTAAAAGGTTGTGTAGCAGCTTGGTCCAGCAAAAGGTGTTACTGCCCAAAGCAGCAGAGGGGTTGAAACTAAATGTTCTTTAAGGTCATTGCCAAATGAAACCATTCTATGACTTTTTTTAATGTAGCTGCGTATTGCCCATACGAGTGGGTAGTGCCTGTGAGATATGAAAGTGTTTCCCAGATATTATTTAAACATATATAAATAATACAAATAAAATACAGAATATGTATAGAATACATTTTTATATAGAGTATATTGTTAGTATATAGTACTAACATGGTTTGAAAAGTGCCAAAATTAATTTTATCCATTTTCTTTGTAAACCGATGACTAAAAAATAAAAAGAACCTTTTTAAAATGGTAATGTGTAGAAATCTTAAGTAGCTGTTTTCAGCTTGTTATTTGAGACTGGAGGATGGAAAAAGTTGCACAAGTTTATTACTCTTCCGACTCTAGAAATAATTATATTAATTAATTTAACAGTTGTGGTATGTTCTTTTGATGGCTCTGTTACCAGCTTACATTTGCATTGATTCTCCTGGTAATTATGCTTATTATAACATCATATATTTACAAAAGCATTGCAAACACCCATCTCCTAAGGCCAAGCCAGTATAATAAAGGTGTTGTGGTTTTGGTTTTGCCACATTGCAAATACTTGACTCCAGACATGACAGAAAGCATTTTGTATTCAATTAACCCTAATGATAAGCTATCAGACCTCTAAAATGCTGCTATACAATACCTTATCTAACACAACAAAAGAGTCCAAATAATCAGCAACAGTGGGGTCTGATTCAGAAAATTTGTTCTATATCAGAGCTTAGTTCTGATTATTATTTTCATACACAATATCCCAACCATGGTATTCTGTGCAAACCCAGCTATATATGAATATTCCATTTCTAAATTCCAGTCTCACAAAATCATGCAAACAACAGGAAACATTTTAAAATTCTTTTGAAATGAGTTCTGCATTTGTACCTCTGAGACAAGACAATAAGCCCGATCTATGACTCACTGACAAAGATTTTAGGCTCTAATGAGAATGTTCTAAATCCTTCAGGTGCATCTTCTACAACAGGCTTGGAAGGTATTCACCTTGAGGGGGATAGAATGTGTCTGCAAAACAAGAATGGCAAGTCTCTTCTACAAAGGGAACTTTTTTTCCTTTATTGAAGGCAAAGGGAAAGAAGGAAGAACATTCTGCATGAGAATTGCTGTGGGACCCTGTCTTTGGCATCTGTTTCTAGAACCACCCACTTCTTGTCCCTATGATAAGGACAATTTTGTATTGATCCCTTTTCAGAAAATGTCAGCAGACAGAGAGGGTATTAAATGGATGGTCTACACTCAGAAAATTGAAGTCTGCACCAATTAAACTCATCAGAAGAGAGTTCTACTCAGGTTAGAGGAACTAGAATTTCATTGCACACATTCCACAGTTATAAAGCCCTAAAATACTACCTGTGCAACAATGAATTTCATCACATGAAGTGAATTCTTTTGAACAGACCGGAGATCCCATGAATAGGAAAAGAGAATTTATAACTCTGGAAGGTTGCAACTATTAAAAAAAGACATTATACAAAGAAATAGCCATTATTTTCAAGGAGATCCAATTTGTGTTTTCTATATATTTAGGTATTTCTACTTTCTGTTCATCATCTTTGCACCTTTTTGCCATCTAAAAAGAATTTAAATTTTTCTACTGAATTTTCTGGTTATTTACCTATTGTTTTAATTGGCAGGCACAAAATACCTTTACTACTGAATATAATTCCTCCTTGTCATGTATTAAGGCTTCTTCACTCCCCTATTTCTTTTTTTGAAGTCTGAGAATCTTTGAAAGAGTGGAATTACTCTTTTGCCCCAAGTATTTTTTTTCTTTTTTTTCTGCTTTTTTTTTTTTGCTTTGGAACTTCTAATATATAAAGAACATTATAAGTTTTAATTTCATATGTGTAATATTAACAGGTTAATTTTTTTATTTTACTTTCAACAAAAGCATTAATTGCTGCTCTAAAGTTAAGATATTCCCCATGTTCTGTCTGTTCTAATATGGATATTTTAGCTGCATATCCTCAGACCACTCTGGATACCAATTTGAAGTGCTGTTCATTAGTTAATGCAGGGAACTAATTACAATTGTTCCAACTAAGGTTTTCATGTGCAAGCTTGAAACTTTTTGCATATTATTTTATGAGATAGACCAGGTGAGGGATAAAGAACATATATTACAAAACATTTTATGACAAACATGTTTCTATGACACTAAGCATACAAAAACTTGAGTACTTTAAATCTGAATAACTTCTGGAAAAAGTCATACATTTGTGACTCTGTGATTCCATTTTGACACACATACATTATAGAAATTATATAATCCAGTTTCTAAATATCAGCAAAGATCTACTGTTGTCACAGAATGAAGATAAATAAAATTTCCTTTCTGAACTTCAGGTATGTTGCTGATACTGCAGGAAAAGATCTGTGGAGATTCCACAGGTCTCATGCCAAAAATGTCTTTGAAATCTTATTGGAAAAAATCACAACACATGTCCTGCTCACATCTTCTGATTTGAATTAGAAACTTGAAGTTCTTACAGTAATTTAGAAGTGTAAGAGTGGTTTTAGTTCAATAGGTGTAATCTTTTAATATATTTAAATATCTGTCATTTCTATCTTGGAAATTGGTGATGGATTTTCTCTGTTTTCTAGGTATATAATTGAAATAAAAAGTATTATTTTGATTTCAGTAATCATTCTGCAAAAGCTCCTTATAATGTGCATATGCCTTCAGTTTTTTAGCACAAATATTAGCTGGTACTAGCCTGAATTCTACACATACAGTATTAGAACCTTTTATTAGCTCTCACCAGCAACACAGATATCTTTGGAAAACAGCAAGTGAAGTCTTGCAGAAACTTGCAGATACATGTTCTGAAGCATTATGATAAAGGAACCAGCACAAACCCACTTTCTTTCCTCTGCCTTTCTCATTGATTGCTTAAAACATCAGAATTACCGAATGTGCTCTAATCAGGAAATTTTATATGCTCTAGTAGAATTAGATTCACTTATCATAACATTTTTAATTAAGTAAGGTAGTGGGAAATCCACCTTGAGAAGATATATTAGGATTGGTTTTCATGGATATCTCTCTACCTGCTGGAATTATTTGCATGAAATTCAGTATCTATTAAAGGATTAATGACATTATATGAAAGACTCAATAGGAAAAGCTTTTGAAATATATATATATATATTTATAAAGAGTTTTTAAAATTGCTTTATATCTTTATAAGAATAATAATAAGTATTTCAGTTGGGATTTATATACAAATTGGAGAAGCATCTAGGTGGGAACTCCAAAGAAGAAAAGAGGCAGACCAAATGCTCATCAGTGCCATCACAGAAAACTAACTGCATAAGGGTTTTTCATCGCTCCAGATAAATGGACATATGACCTCCTCCTGGGAATGACTGAAAAAATGTATCTAACTTTTCTGGTATTTCAAACTATGTAACATATTACTGCTTAGCCTAAACTTACATTATATCTTTCACAGTCCTTTGAAAAGCAATGCAAATTTTTGTCTGAGTAAGGAAAGCAGAACTGATCTCTTAAGTCCTGTAGTCACTTTTATTCTTCCTTCTGATGACACTAAAACAATTATATTTTGAATATGTGATATTGCAATTAAAATAAAATAAAGTAGGGTGATTGCTAGCAGCTGGCAGTTGAACCTAGCAGACTCATAGAAACGTATGAAGCTTCTAATTTTTAATTGTGATTCATAAAATGGAATATTAATCTAAGATTCTACGATTAAGAGTAACTAGCTATAAGGGTACCTGGTAAAATTTCTTTACAAGTTATATACAGCTACTGTGAAGTAGCTCCATTTATTTCAGAAAAATCAATTTATCCTCATGGCAGAAATTATGCCATGAGTATTATGATATGAAGAATGAATGACAATGGCTTTCTATATAAACTGATCTAATCCCTATTGCACTTTTAAATAATTATATTTAAGTAATTAAACCTTTTTTTTAAAATTTTTTTCTTAATTTTTTATCCTTCCCATTTGTTGATGAAGTTCATATTGATGTCACAATCCTCATGTGATTTCATTCAGGCTTTCCTCACTTGAATATTCATTGTTAAGGATCTGCTAGTGGGCTTTTCATCTCTTTCTACTCCATGTTCTTGGGATGCACAAAAAATTTGACTCAACCACCAAATATCTGTACCCCAGTGTTAGGTTTTCTAATGTAGAAAGTGGCCAGCAAGATTTCAGACAGGTCTGGAGTTCAGTGCAACACTACTGGACACTACAGTCTGCTCATCACTGCACAGAGGCCATGGCTGGGAAGAAAATTTCACAGATATGAATTTCTCATTTCAACATCCATGCACTAAGCATGTCTGACTCTATCTTGTTTTCCAAATTGTGAAGTCAGTGATCTACCTATCTAACTATATATATGGTAGTTAATGATTTTGTTATGTATCTCCAGGAACCAGATGAACAATTTGAATTATTATCTGGTACCTGTCAGATTAATGTGGTGAACTATCCAATCACCATTAAGTAAGAAAATTAATACATAAAAGACTTTTGTATCTATTCTTCATTTAAGCTTTTTGCTGATACAGTGGCTAGTGGTCTTAAAATTTTTATCAAGTTTACATCTCTGTTATAGAATTTGCACAATTCATATTTAGTGAAGTTTAAAAAGTACTCAAGGTTTGGCACTGAAATGCAGAAAGCAGAGTGTGATTTGTATTGATAGAACAGTGACCATGCTCTGCAGAAAGAAGAGTGTTATAATTTGATTTAGCTGAAATTGTGATTTCTGTGACTTATGTAACTCAATGCACACAGATATAACATTCTTTGAAAAAAATAGGAAATTAAATGAAGAATAGGTAGCAAATACACTACTCCATTTATTGAAAGTCATTTAAATCTGAATTTTACACTTTAAAAAAAAATCTTACTACAGAACTGAGTTAAGCCGTGGGGTCTAGAAGTTGAATTAAAGATCCTGATTTATCAATCAATTTATCAATCAATCTAAATACCTTTTAGCTTCTGTAGTCCAAGCACCTAATTTTCCTTCTATGCTTCTTCAGTGTTGCTATCGGTTCTTGACATTTAGAAGACCAAACCTATCTTCCTTAAAGTCATGATGGCTGTGCTTATTGAACTACATTTTCAGCCTTCAACTTATTATTACAAATCCTAAATTGTCCTCAAGATGTAGAAGTGGTATTAGTTACATTAAAATTCAGAACAGTAGTTACGCTGATTTGCCCTTTTACCCTTTTTCTCCCTTCTGTTTCTGTTAGTAATAAAATGGCAAATACAGCACTGAAAGTTTTTCACTGGCAGAATAAAAGCTTTTCACCATTGAAAAAAACAGTATGGGAAAAGCCCACAAGTTGAATGTTGATTTCTGTTTTCAGACAAAACAAAAAAGATGAATTTATACAGTATGCTTATGTAAATAAGGAAGAAGTGATGCAGTACTAAGATTTCACCCCATTAAGTAAAAAATCCCTGATACTTTAGTCAAGAATCATAGGGGAATTACCTTGGGAGCTCTTTGCACAACTCAGTTTTAACAAGTCTTAGCAAACCAGAACAATGCTAAGGAATAAAGGCCTAATAACATTTGCTTAATCCTATAAAAAGATAAAACAGGATAAACCAGAGGACAGCAGTTTGGTGTTGCTCCTGTGTAAAATAGCCAAATGGTTGTTTTTGCACTGTACTAATAAAGATTTAAAGCCATCATGGTTTCATGAAAGGGAGGTGTCTGTTTTTTTCGTAGGATTTTTTTGCAAAATTGCACATTCATGCAAGTAATTCTATTGCTTTGACACACCTTCTCCTCCAAGGCATTTTAATTCTACATAACATTTTTGTTAATAACATTATATTGGGGATTAATCAGTAACACATCAGAGGGACTGAAAATTCTTTCACTGATATATCTCAAAATATAATTGCAATAGATGAGGTAATAATGAGCAGGAACATTTCTGCTGGGGAGTCTTAAGTGGCAGATTTTTGGTTAACTCTTTAATACTTCCTGTTATGATCAAATAAATATAGAAAATCTTAATTGAAAAAGTTTGAAAATGACACACTAAAGGATATAAAATACTGAGAAGGAAAATTTACTAACACATACTGTGTGGTCATTGGATTCACTGGTATACTCAATGTATATCATACTGCCTCTCACTGAAGTGCATGGAAAGGCACTGTGAATTATTTAAAATTGCACTTATACTTTTTTTTCCGCCCAAGAAAGAGAGGACTCAAGTTTTGAGTTAAAATACTTTTACAATATTGGGGTTGGAATAGTTTTTTGTATTCCTGATAGACCTATCCCTCATTCACCATAGTGAATGGGTTTATGTCCCCCTTAGTGTTTCTCTACATGGCCCCCAGGGAGTAAATGATTACTTGTGCTGTCAGTAAACATAACATACCCATGGGTATAATCCAATCTTGTGTTAAATGATTTCAGCATGGTTCTTGTAGGAGTCAGGATTATTTTCTCCTTCTTTTCCTGCAGAACTGACTTGAAATAACCAGCTTTTCTTTTGTTCTTTTCCTGTCCCTATGAAACATTACGGTTTTAGACTAAATAGACTATCCTAAAGTTTACAGAGAGAGTAGAAAACAGTGTATCAAGAATTTCATTCTCTTGACTGAATCAGCAAGTTATGATCACAATGAAATCCCAGTCTGGGAATGAAAACAATTTTTCTTTAAGATTGGCAGGGAAATCACTGTTTCAGTGGCAAAACTAGGATAATTTTCTTGAATTTTTTGTCTGCATCTTATTCCTAAACCATGATTTCTTGGCCCTTGATTTTCTCTTTCTATGGTGCAATCTAAAATTTGGGACTAGAAAGGCTTTAATCAAGGTAAAAGCTGTATCACTTCTTAGCTAACAACATACCAGAAATTATGATTAAAATATCCAGGTGTCCTATGCTTTTAACTCTGTGAAATAGTTGAAATCCTTCTTAGTGTCTACCAGTCTTATGTTTAATTGAAGAAGTTATATTGTTCCAAAGAGTGATATTTTAAAAATGGGATTGAGAACAGTTAATTCTAAATAATTTCTAAAAAATGTATGTCTAGTTTTGGTTTTGCAGAATATTGAAGTTTGCCATACAATCATTGGGGAGGGAATTAATCACTTTGCTTGGCATATCTAAACTGGAAGCCATTCTCTGAATAGCATATGAAATCTGATTTTTTCTCCCCACCTGTTTGATGACCTTGGCCTCTTTAGAAACTCATGAAATTGCTGTCAACTTCACCTCTATAAATGGAGTATGAAGGCAGTGGTATTTATTTTCAGAAGCTTTATGAATACAAAGGATACCTGTCCTCACCATCTACAGACCAGTATGTAATCAATAAATTAGAACAAAATCAGAAATTCCAAGTTAATTTTTTTTTTAACATACTGGAAGTAACTCTTAAAATTTAATTCAGTATGATGCATAAAAAGGATGTCAATGTTAATGGATAGAGAATCCTAAAGCCACATTATACAACATAGCAATATATTTAAATTTTGGGAGCATCAGAAGAAGCTGAATCATAGGGACACAGTATCTCTCTCTCTCTCTCTCTCTCTCTCTCTATCTAATTGTTTGAAAAAAAGCCTTGGGTTCAAGGTGAAATCAAAGCTGTATGTAAGGTTTCTTATATATCTGTGTAAAAAGCAGAAACTCCCTCTCTTCAGATTTTACAGTGATAGGATAAATAACATAACATCAAACCCTGTAGCCCTTTCATTACTTATCATTGACACAGAAGTCTGACGATGTGAAGAAAGCATAAACATAACATACCTTTAAAAGAATGTAAAGCACATGCATTTGTTGCTTTCATCAATGTAGAGAATTTTTTTCTGCTGTTTTGATATTGTACTTTTTTTGTTTGGTTGTTTTTTGTTTGGTTTTTTTTTTGTTTATTTGGGGTTTTTTGCATTATTATCAAACCAATTTCTGGTAACAGAGAACTTATGTTTTCTTTTTCTTGTTGACAGTGCTAGATGACAGTAATTGGTTTACTGTAATATTCTGAGGAAGTTAAAAAATAAAGTAGATATTTTTTTAAAAATACGTATTTCTCCAACATATTGCGTGTTCATAAACAATCAGTACCGAAAAATTCATTAACACCATACACACAAAAGAAAACAAAACCAAAACCACAAGAATCCCAAATAAACCACCAAACAAACAAACCAACCAAGCCAAAACAGAAATCGCATCTCCCATGATGAATCCTCGCTGCATCCACGGATGAGTGCTGTGTGTTCTGGTCAATATATCTGAACTGTAGTCCCCAGCCTTTGTCCATCCTGGGAGATATGTCACACCAATCCATCACTCCTTCTCTACTGCCATTCTCTGTTTCCTTCGGAAGACAATTCAGGGGCACCATGATGTGATGCCCAGGACAGTCTCTTCTCACTATGCACTTGGGATATGCTGTATAATGTAGTCACAACTACAGTTCTGAACAGGAAGATTCTGCTTTAGAAACCAGGAATGCCTATTGCTTTTTAACATTATGATCCTTTATACTGCAATTTTAAATATTTATATAATATTGATTTTGTAACTGTTTTCCTTGGACAGGACAGAGGCCAGTTCACCATATTAAACATTACACTAATCTGGCTGTATATTTTTTTCTCCTCTGCCTAGTTCCACCTTAAAAATCACAAAAGTCAGTATTATATATGTGCCTGAAATATATTCAGAAACGTGAACTCCTGACCTGTCTGTTTTGTGTTTGAAGTAGTAACACAACTCCCACAGATTGGATTGAGTGGAAAATCAGGCAGGACAGTATTGTTAACACAGTGCTACCACAACTGAGAGTTCTTCTGAACATGCCTTAAACTTCAAGTTATACTCTCTCCTAGATAACACTAAAAATTACTAGAACATAATTTTCTACCTTTTTTTGGGAACACAGAAGATCTAATTAAAGTTTGTAACATATAATTATCTACTGCAGCCATAAATTAAAGCAAATAGGATTTTCTCTTTATTTGGTTGGAGATTCCTTTGTTTTATCTGATTGGTTTCTCTCCAAAGTGATCATCAAATAGTGAAGACCTCACAACTGACCTCAAAGTGTACAGTGAATTTTTCTTTTCTACTTCATATATATACTGTTCTAATTGTCAGAAAAAAATTGACTATGTGATAAGTGTCTATGTTCTACCTATACCTTAGACAAAAGGGCAGCTTAAAAAAAAAGTGTCACTAAGTGATTACAAACTAGAATGCCTGCAGTAAAACCTTCTCTTTTTTTGTTCTTGACCCTCATGAGTCATCTAGCTGCCAATACTGCAAATCATTTATTGATTTTGTAGTATCCAAGGTTTTTCTTTTCTCCTCTTTCACCTATATCAGGGAGATCTATGACACAGCAACTGTTATTTTAACTAACACTAAAAATATAATTGCGCATCAGGTATGTTTATTACAGTATGAATAAATTAAGAGAAGACTCAGCAAATGGAGAAAAATGTATTTATTTGAAGAAAAGATATCTCATGAATAGTGAAAAACCCTCAAATATTAGCAATATCAAAGAGCCACAAGGCTCCCTATTCTATTTTAAATGTCTATTTTCTTAGTGGAAGTAGTACTCTATGTTTCATTTTTCATTTTCTGACGCACATTAACAGACACAAAGCATTTATGAGAAATTTTAGATATTGCAGCCTGTTACAGTGTCATTGCTATAAGCCATATAGATGCAACACATTACCTAGGCTGTTTCCTATAAGTATGCCCACCTCCAAAGAGCATTAAAACTCTTCATAGCATTTCTTCTTTATAGATTTAATAATTTTAATTTTTACAAAGTCCTGGCAAATTTCCTCAATCCAACTCTTTTTTTTTTTATTATTTTTTTAAATGGTGTGCAGAGAAGGTCCACAGTTTTCCATGAGATCATTACTCTTGTTTCTGTGATAGCATGAATCTCATATTGCTTGGTTCAAGCCACAAAATACCCCTGATCTCAGGGTGTTCAAATCATTTATTGGCATATCACTACTGTTTTATTGATCTTAGTACAGTAGACGCAAGACTTATAAATTGGCATCAATCTCCTCTGTTTAATCAAGTTTCCAATAGTACAATATTCAACCATTTTAAAAACAGAACAAGAGTGAATCATTTTGCTTTACATAAAGTAAAAAGGTGCTTTGCGTCATGAGATTGATATATCCATCACTACCCCATATGTATGTTTACTTTATAAATGAAACAATTTCCTGTTCATGGTGTACATTAATTTACATATCCACACTTGCAAGCTGAGTATAGACACTAAACAACAGTAATTGCTATTTTAAACACAAATAATTTGTCTGGCCTACACTTTCTACCTTTAAAAATTAACTGTTAGCTAGTTTTACGTGTCAACTTCATGAATTTTCTCAGTAACAAAGAAATCAAATGTAATTATTTAATTCTACAATTCTCTAATTTGTTATAACTGGCTTCCTCCATAAAGCAAAAACCTACTTTCGATAATATCAGATTAAATTTCAATTTTGCACATATGCAATAATGGCCAAGACAATATAGCCATTTTGATGTTGATTTGGACAGATATAGAAATTTTCCTGGCTATTGCTATAGGTATGTGTAAAAAAACCCAGCATTTTCAAAATCTGGTGTAACCAATCTGACACCTTCAAGTCTGTAAGAATCCATTGCATGCACATGTGTCAGTATTTCATCTGGTAAGTGCTTTTGCAAATAGTGGTATGAGATCAGCTTCTGCTCCTCTTAACAGTGGAATTTCTTGCAAAATTGACAGCTGAGGTGCTTTGATGAGAAAGTGATTATTATGCTTTCAGATCATTAGCCTTTCTATGGATGTTAAAGCTGCCTAGGGATGCTGTAAGGACCAGCAGAGGGCCAAGGGATTCCTCCTGCCCAGGTGCTGGTGCCCAGCCTAGGTGCCCTGAAGGTCAGGGTTATCCAGAGCTGGATGATGGGCAGAGGTGCTGCATTCCCATTTACAAGTCCAGCCAGCAGCAAGGCAGTGTTCCTCCCAGCCATGAGCAGAGAACACTGACAGAGCTCACTGCCAGGGAGCAGTGGCAGTTAAAACATCCACATGTACTGGGGGTATGTCATTTACCAGAACTGATGTAGTACACAACCTTACACACCCCATTTCTGTTCTTCAGTCTTTCAGTCAGTCAAGCCTGAAGCTCACACTAATGCCCCTGCGCTCTGGATTTACATACGCACACACATTCACAGATCCTGTGGGCATCGCCATCCTCTGTCTGATTGCTACCCTTATTGCTTTCCAGACACTCTAACCTGCTCCACTGATCTCCCACCCACTAGCTGGTCCAGCTTGGTGATGTCTAGCAAACACACATGAACTCTCCCACTTGTCTTATTCTGCACCTGTGGAGACTTTGAAAGGCACTCCCACCCTGTTTCCCTGTTGGCCCCTATGTACTAACCCCACCCTTGTGACACCCCCATCTCCCCTGGTAATTGGTCTCTGATACTTCTTTCCCTGCCCTGCTCATCCCATGTACCTGACCCAAAGCCCAAGGACCAACGTCTTTGCCTTTGCCTTTGCACCCTGGGACTGTGCACACACGTGGCTGAAATAAACATCTCTGTAAAACCCCTGCAAAGGCCATTCCTGTTTCTTTACCTGCTTCACCTGAACAAAAATCCTGACTACAACATGCACCCTCATTTTCCCCTCCAATACTAGCATGGACCCTCTGCACGGTCCTGACACCACCTGCTTGCCATCTGGCCCACACCGCCCACACCAGCTCAGAGGCAGCTCTGTAGGCAGGGCTCCCTGTGGCTGCTGGCCTGCAGGTACATGGATCCTATCTGTTTTCCACCTGCTGCTGGGTTCCTCACTTGCTCCAGCTGCCGGGCACCATGGGCACAAGGGACCTGTGGCCAAAGGTTTAACTCCAGTTTCTCGCACTTGCAACAGTCACTGCAAACCTCCAGGTGCTCCACAGCCAACACATGGAACTGTATCACCCAGGTGCCTCCCAGCTGCTGGCTCTGAGCTCCTCACTCCTTCCAGTATCTGGCTGGAATGAATGGGCTTTTTCAGGGTCTTACTCCTGTTGCTGGTACTTCTGAAGTGTTCCAACCTCTTAGACCCCACTCACACATGGGTTGAAAAGTAACGACAGAAAGACCATTAAGAATGGGTTCAGAAAGAAGATTTGATGGCTGCAGCTATTAAGCAGGCTGGTAACTGTTTACTTGATCATCTCCTTTAATATTTCCTTCTGTCTGTTGTTCCCCATTAGTTGCTGCATCTTAAACATTTCTCAGTAAGTTTTGTCTAGTGTCACAGGCTCCCTCAAATATCCAAATCCTTGTGTTCATCTTATTTCTGCCTTCTTATCAGTCATAAAGCCCAGGTTCTTATTGGTTAAAAAGTTCAGCCTGGCCTTCTCCAAGCCTATGCTCCATCAAATGGCAGCTGAACTGTTTCCATTATGGTTTGTGACTCTTGTGATTTTGTTTATTACTTTCCTTTTCACTTATTAACTCATTGAAAGTAAAAGCTCTGTGATCTGTCAATCTTACTCAAGCAGATGGTCTCACAGACCATGCATCCTTACATAAACACTTTCTCAGTTTTCTCAGGTGGGGACTATTACTACAATTGTTGCATGGTCACCTGATGTTGTGAAGTGGAAGGGCAATCATACCAACTATCCTTTTTAATTTACAGCTTGAATTGTACAAAACCTAATTGGTTTGATATATTGTAGCTCACCTGCAGGTTATGTGTGTACTTTCTTCATATTAATAAAGGATGAGGTCATTTTATACACCCCTAGCAACAGTAAGTTGTTTCTGAATATTCAATAATTTAATATATATCATAGATTTAATTTTTGTCTATTTTCAGGACTTCATTTATGACAGAACAAGCTTGAAGCATGAAAAGCCTTGATAACACTAGAAAGAAACTAATTTCTCATAGGAAACCATTTTACAATAAGTACTTTTAACATATACCATTGAATTCTTAAAAGAAAGAATCATCTATTACCCAGCATAAAGATATTTTGGTGAATATTGAATATTTAGTGAATATTGCTACAACAACCATAGTAGTTACACAAAATGCATGCAGTGTAGGCAGTTCTGTAGAAGTTATGACTATTAATTTATACTATTATGCAATTCTGAAGCAAGGGAAGTTTCCTTAACTATAAAGTTGGATAGAAAACAGAAATTAATCAATATTTATCTATGTTGCTGTTCTTTTCTGTCAGTATTAGCAGTATTTTAAAGGCACTTGTTTTTCTGTGTGTATGTATTACATCAACAAATAAGCGCTAAAAATCAATAAAATATCCATAAATTATAATCTTGATGTTCATTTTGTGAAGAGACACTTTAGACCCCTGCCCCATATCATCTGCATGTCCTTCCTATACATAAATTTAATATTTCCAAGAGTTCATTTTAAAAAGGAAAGGACAGAAACAAGAGTAACTTGTCAAAGTCCCCAGTCCATACAGCTTTGCTAATACACAGAAAGAAATTCTCCTCCCACACATAATAGAACATGGTGAGTGCCTGTGGGACTGTAACTTTGCAACAGAGTTTGGATCTGTATCTCCCTACACAATTCTAAATCAAAGAAAAAATAGTTTGATTTTTAATGGAGGTATATTGCTAGTTGCAGAAGTTCAATGGGAGTATTTTTTTTTCCAGGTACAGCTGAATAAACATCAACTTCATAATATTTAAAATATATATCGAGAAATAAAAAGGTTATTTCTTTTCAGCAATCCTAGATTGAACATATTATTATTTATCATCTAAACTGTAATATATTTTTTCTCTTCCATAAATACTTAGGAGGCCTCCAATCACAGCATCCTGGAAAGAGTTATTGCTGTGATGTTTCAAAGCTTGTGATTATCTTTTGGCAAAGATAGTGTTGTGTTTATGCATACGATATTCTGCTGGTTCATACATATAAAATAATATTTCAAAGTGTCAAATGGAACAATTTCCTTTAAGTTTGAAATCAACACACTTAGTCCTTCATTATACTGTATGGAATACATTTGATTTCTGGCAGAGAAAATAACATGTTACCCTAAATGTTTCAGGCAAGGCCAATATGGAAATAGCACTGATTTAACATTTTAAAATTCAGTAGGAGCTGTAAATTTTTCATATTCAAGACTCCCACTGATTTAGAAATGGCTGGAGACACATGGCATGAATGTAGAGACTTAAGAATGATCTCTTTACTGGTTTTGTTTGTTTGTTTGTTTGTTTTTATTTTGTTTTGTTTTGTGGAATAACATTCTTTAAGTGAAAAAAAAACAGTAGAAAGAAGTAAATTTTAGTGCCAAGACTTCTCTGTGTTGTAGAAGAGTAGAAGATAACAACATAGAGTATTTCTATTTGTGTCATCTACTAATACATATATGTTTAGCATATGCATAATGATAATAGATAATTGTGCAGACAATGATGTGCTCACTTTTACACATCAAGTGAAAATACAGTTTCTTGAACATCAAAACCCACTCAGAGCTTAAGCAGGTAAAGAAAATGTTATGTTTGAAGTTACAAGAGAAACTTCCAAGAAAATGAGACAAAAACTGACTTCATTAAAAATAAGAATTTTTTAAAAATAAGACTCATATGAAGCTGTGTAAGAATCTGAGGGAAAGGAAGAAATTATATGGGGCTTTTTTCTCACTTGTCTAGACCTTTGAAAGCGCTAGTATAGATTAAATGGTAAATCATATCAGTAGAGTACGGAGTTGTAATACCATGTCATGCTGTAATATCATAACAGTTGCCATTAGACTCACGAATTATGCAGAATTACCATCTGTTTGTTCCTTATATACCACAGAAGGAATTGCATTGAAATTACACTGACCAAAGAAGCTGGGCAGGCTCCAGAAGTGGATGCCCCACCCCTGGAAGTGCTCAATGCCAGGCTGGGTGGGGCTTTGGGCAACCTCGTAGAAGGTGTCCCTTCCCATGGCAGAAAGTTGGAACTAGATGATCTTTAAGGTCTTTTCCGACTCAAACCATTCTATGCTTCCATGAGCATTACTTGCTCTTTAAAGTGCTCATGGCAGGTTTACTTTGTTAATGGGTAACACGCTGTTGCACACAGGATGCAACAATTATACTTAAAAGCCCAACTCCCATATCTTCTTAAGAAAACTAAAATTTAAATTTAGAAAGGAAATGAGATGGGGGAACAAGAGCAAAATCCAGAGCCCTAAGCTACACAGTTTATGCAATACAGAGGAAGAATCATGTATTTCAGAAAAAAAAAAAATCCTGCAGTCAACATGGTGAGCAAGAGCTGAAGAACAAGTTCTAATATGGTCCAGCTCGTGCCTTGAGCTGGAGCCTGGTAATGCTTGTGCCTTGATGACTCCACTCTGCCTTCCTGCAGAGGAGCAAAGGAAGACTGCACCTGCTCCCCAGCAGATAATGCCCTATCTCCCCCACCTGCTTTGCTGTGAGGTCAGAATCCTACCAACCAACTCCTGTTGCATCCATTTGACAGGAGAAGCTGAGGTGGCACAAGGGAGGTCCAAGTTAACCTTCTTGGCTAATGGGACTGCACAAATCCTCCTCCTCTCTGGGCATCTCTGAGCTGTAAAGACTCTGCACTTTGCTCAGCCCTTATGGTAGTCAGGCCTCCAAGAAGGGCATAGCCCAAGTCTCCTCTGACAAAAGCAGAGGTCAAGGGTTCTCTGCAAATCAAGGCCAAGTGATTTTAGCCAACCGTTCAATAGTTATGAAATTTAGGTAGGCAGCTGTATACTGGCATCCAAATTTATTCAGTCCTTGACAGGAATTAATTTCACATTTTTAATTCAGTAAGGTCAGTCTACAACCATTAAGCTATAATATATTTTTTAAAATAGATAAAGCAGTTGTTAATCTTTGCTTGGCATATTAGAGGATTAACTGGAATCAGAGGAAGAATGAATACTCATAAGGACAATTGATTCTCTGGCCAGTGATAAAAGCATGTTTTGGAGAATGAACTATGTTCTATTCCCCATTTTTAAGAATGATTCAAGCTTTTTGTAACCCTTTTTCTATTTTTATTTAGTAAAAAGTGCATTAACTACAAAGAAGCATAATACCTACACATTGAAACACAAATTTACAACCCATTTTATTTCCTTATCAAGCATATTGGGTGAGCTCTAGCTGACTCAAAGGCATGAAAAAAATATTACTTTAACAATGTCATGGTTCATATTATGATTACAGAGGAGTGTGCAAGATTCTTGTAGTAAGAATGTACATTCAGTGGAATAATGATCTTTTTATTTGGAATCTTGAACTATTTATGTGTCTCCTCTGCTATTTCTGTGCCACATATGTTTGATCTCATTTTTGAACTACACAGATATAGCAGTCCATTTTTACTATCTACTGTACATAGTCCACTCATCATGGTGAAAATGAGAACAAATACAATGCTCCTAAAATGCAACTGAGCATTCTCTAACTCTTAAGTCAATTGTTTGCTAGAAATCGATCAAAATACCTACTCCAAAACAAGGACTTCCACACTAGCTTTTGCTGAAATAATGACACCAGAGTAGACATTTGCACACCTTGTCTGATGCAGAAATCCTGAGAAATAATAATGTAAAATTTCCTACTCCCTCATTATTATTTTTGATCTTTACTCCCCATCTCTATCCCCATTTCCTCCAAATTATTTATTGGTAGAAGGCTTAGTAGGGTAATAGAGGTCTACAGAAACCTGCAAACCTGCTCTAAACAGTAATAAATTCAGGTTGTTTTGAGTTTAGAAGCAACACAGGAATGCAAAAAAATTTAATTAACAAATCTTTTAATAGTGCAAGCAGAATAGACTACCTTTAATAAAAATTCATCACTGAAAGTAATCACTGATGATTACTTTCCAGCCCCAGCAAAAGCTTTGTATATCAGAAAAGGTAAAACAGAATTGTTTATCTATTAAAATCATAATGATTATATGGAGAAATATAAATATTTTTCAGTGATCAGACTAATCACTTCTGTGCAGCTAAAAAGGCAGAATGAATGAAAAAGAAATAGAAAATATATGGGTTTTCTTACTGAAGTAATTGCAGTGAAGAGTTGACTTCAGCTAATAAGCTACAACACAAGGCATAACTGAAGAGAAAAAAGAAGAAAGGAAAAAACCCAGAAATCTGAATGGTGTTAGTTGATAACAACAGAATTCAGACACTCAGTTTTCTTATGTATTTTCCCCAAACAATGTATCAGTTATATGGAACTAAACTGTGCACAAAAAGCAGAAGACTTCTAGGCCTCATTACATCTCAAGATTCCTAGTTGCAAGGACATAAACTCACTAGTCCACCCATAAAAAAAAAAAAAAAAATAAATGCTTTTTCTGTGCTCTTAATTGGAGCCACTAGCACTTTAAAGACCTATAAGGTGATGGCAGCAACACAAGTCCTTTGGAATATTTCTTCCAGCAGTTGGCTTCTCTGTGCTCTGTCTGAGCAAGTTACAGAAAACAATGACTATTTTCTCTGTCTAGTAGATTCTTCAACAGCTACTGGATAATGATTTATTGGGAATCTCAATTCTATTTGCTTGATTCCAACAATGAGATAACATTTTTGTGAACTCTTTTCCTTTATTAACTCTCGTAGTATTTATTTAATCAGCACTTCTTTCTCCCCTCTCCTCCTATTTTTCAATTAATTAATGAGGACCAATTTGCTGCTTCTGGAACTTACTGGTGAGCTAGGCAGAAAAACATACCCATCCCTTTTCATCTGCATCACCTATCCAGAAACTAGTTCTTGTAACTAAACTAGTTAGCATTGCTTCTTCATATTGTCTAGAGCAGTTGGGTGCTCTTCTGAGTTCAAGACACATAAGAATTTGATGCATTTTAAGCCTCCATAGAAAAGAGTTTGAAGTGAGAGGGTAAATGGAGGGAGTGTCAATTTCCCACCCCTATGTTTAACACAATACAGACAGCTGGGAGTTTTTGCAGTGATAGATTAACATTGTAAATAGCCATCCTGAAGTAGCAACATACACATCACCTTTAATTTAATGTAAATAAACCTGTTGTTTACTTATTTTTAATCATACCTCAAATCCTTCTAAATCCTGGTCCTTCTATTACTTCTACACAGCAGCAATTTGTTTTGAATTAAATGTGGATAAAGTAAATATAATATATGAGCATTCTTGAGTGTTTTTCTTGCCATTTGCAGTACCTGTTCTGCCATCTTAAGATTCTCCCTCTGACCTGAGCGACTGCCTTCTTTCATGTCTGAGTATAGCAGCTAAGCTCTGAAAGTTAACCAACACTGTTCTCAGAGAATTGGGCAAGTCAGTAGTTTTCTGCTATAGCCACTATTAAAACTCACTTTTGATTTCTCTTGTGGACAAGTCTGCCTAGTAATACTCAACCAGAAGATGCATGTGTCTGTTAGATATCAAAACTGGCTCTTCTCCTAAGAACATAAATAAAATAAGCTGTTCTGCCGCTAATATTTTGGAGCACAGGCAAGCAACAGTTAGCAGTTAGCAAGAAAGCTAAAGTCGGTGTAACCCCCTCTTAAAGATAACAAAAGCTTAAGATCTCCCAGGAAAGACAATTGATATCTGGGGGATTGTCACAATAATTAATTTTTCTAGGCAGAAGCCAAGTCCAAACTCTCAAGCCTGCTCCACAGAAGAGATGACAGATTATTCTTTGCAAAGCTAATTGAAAAAAATGCTACATAGCTACAGCAACAGGATTAGCAATGTCAGAAACAAAGCAGGGTGAATGGGTGAAGTGCCCTATATTTACCAAGGTTCTTTACAGAGGCTGGAAAGGCTTCTCTTCAGAAACAGGGTTGTGGATTTTTCTATTACTTCACAGTCAAACCTAACTAGCTCTGGTTAAAACCATGAGAACTTAGATAGGCTTTGCTGTTCTTTGCTGCCACATTGCTTAGGAGGAATCCCTCATGGAGTTCTTTATAGTAACAAATACTGGCAGAAATGTCAAATGGAGTATTGCAGCACATGAAAGGAGGAATTTGATTTGCTGTACTGATTTGGTTTTGAATAAAAACAGACTTGTTTTATTTTAATGCAAAATATGAGATAAAGTCCCAGAAAAGTCAAAAAACTATGTTTTGTTTCAATGGGTTTTTGATCTACATGTGTTATGTGTGCACACTTATTATTATACTGAGCAGGAAATAACTCCTTTCAACCTGATGTCTCCTTTTGATCTTTTTCTAATCCCACTGCTCAAAAATATAAATACTTCATACTACCAAAGAAAACACATCTTTGAAATTAAAAATAATCTTAAGGAGTTTATACACCTTTGGAGTTGTTTTCTGGCAAACTCTGTGGAAAACATCAATATGACAGTATGAAAGGAGAACCTTTACAAAAGACTGTTGGGCAGACTTGTAGAAGTGTACAGGTTCATAGAAAGTGTTTAGGTACCTAGAAAGCATGGATGATATATGAGATTTCCAAGATTTTTCTGATTTTCACTGATTTAGAAGAAAATTCTCTTCACAGCTTCCTTTGAAGATACATTTTTTAACTCCAACTGCAGTTAAACACATTTGAAAATCCCTTTAGGTATCAGTTTGACAGTTTAGGCATTTAATTAATTTTAAATTCTTGGTCTACACCTCTAGCAAACTGCAAGGAGAAGGAAGTGGGAAACAAGGAAGAAACAGACACCAGGAACTCAAGGCTTTTTCCAAAGGTTACTTGACATTCATTGACATATATAGAGCCAGTGTGCTCATGTTGAAGTGGTGTTGAAGTGGGGGTAAGCCTTAACACCACTCAGTTTTGGCCATCCAGATTGTCCATTTGAGGCATTCTCTGTAGCCTTTATCAACAGCATGTTGGAGTAAGTTCCTGCAGAGGGTGGTACAAGAGATCCTGAGGTGGATTGCTTTCAGTGCTGGGATCCTGGCTGGCTACCTTACCTAGCTAAAGCAGGCAGTGCAAGTTCCACTAAGTCAATAATACGACCCTATAATATATTTTTTAACTATTAGGTTACAATACAAGACTGGTACTGTAACAATAGAAACCACTTGAGAATTTCCAATTGTGGGCAAAGTAATTCAGCATAGCATGGTAATTTTTGATGCATGATTTAATTATTAAGGAGCACCAGCATTATATTACCCATTATTATAATTGATAGCATATTTTGACTTCCTCTCAATGTGGGAAAATTAATTTTCAATTCCATCAACACTAACTTGGTATTCTCTGTTCACATTTAATATATTTTAGATTTAATATAAATTCCCCTGTGCAAAAATTCAGAGCTGACAATAAGGTTACTGAGTTTTATATAAAACACACAGAAGTCTGTTGTCTTTCCATGGATGCAACCATTTTATTTCTTCTTAATCCCAATTCTTTCATTTCAAATTAAAATATGGACAACATTTTAATTATATGTTTAAATGCATATTGAACTGAAAACTTAATCTTATTTTTACAGCTTTTGGCATGGAGTCCTAAACATCTCTAGAACTTCATTACAGATAGAAATAAACAGTTTACAAGTGACCCTGTGTTTGCCTCTGTTGAATTCCAGTATATTATTTTAGATTTAATGTCTTGAAAGCATAACAGTTTCAATACAACTAGACAACTAAATGAAAATTGAAGAATCATAAGCCCTGAGTAAATAAAATATGTTGTTGAGAGATGGGAAACGAGGATTTTATTTAAATGCCAGTAATATATACAAGGGTCCAGACAGCTTCCTCTAGGTATCAGAATGACTATTTAAGTGTTTCCCAGAACAGATAAAAGTCTATGAAGAGATTATTAAGGGTATTATGTCTCATAATATTAATTTTACTAGAATATAGAGAATGTGAAAAAAATATTCAGCTCCTTCTCCTGCCTTAGAGGAAGAACAAATTGTAGCTTAGATCCTTTGCTTCAGGTGAATGGCTTAAGAATCTTTCCTTTCAGAAAATTTCAAATTAGGTATGGATGAAATGTCTCATATGGAGCAGTGAACTATCCTGGAAATTAGAACACAGAAGTAGAAAAACTGAGTTTCAATTTTTATACATTCAAATTATTTACAGAAAGCAGAAAAGCAATGTCTTCACAGATCCGACAGAGATGTTGCAGCCACTAACTCAATCCCTGCACAGAAAAAGAACCAGACAAGGTGGAACACATCAGGGTGAGGTAGGTGGGGTTGGTTGAAGTATTGATTAAAAATATAACATTTCTTTTTATTCTAAATTGAGCAAATGTTCTGCCTTCTGAAATTCTGTCTAAGAAGCATGAAAGTACTACAGCTTTAGTTCCAGCAACTTTGAGACAAGCCAAACTCTTTGTTTGATAGGGTGTCTTTTGGTGAATTCACTAAGGAAAAACCAATCATTCAACACCACTGTGGCTGCCTAGTATCCCAAGAATACCGATATTTTCTAATACTGGTTAGCTGCCAATTTGTCTTAGGATAACTTTCAGTGAGTGATGCAACTGTGAATTATGTAAACACAAATGCAGTAGCAAATGTCTCTTGCTAATGTTGATTATTTCTTAGTAATTGTATGTATAATTCCTGTAATTATAATGTTATTTATTATGTTAATTTACTACAGAGTTCCCATTAATTATTTCTAAATGTGATTGGACTGCTTTCTATTTCTGACACTTGATGCAGTTAGGAATGACGTGGGCCACATTTTAATTGATGTTGCTCTTATTTTTTATGTGCTGTACTGTGTGTTTCTTATTTTGCAAGTTTTTGTGGGTTTTTCTTTTTTTTTTCTGCCTTTCATGGTGAAGTAGCTTGTAAAGATGAAGCATAGAACAAAGGCATTTGCCAAGGCTTTTTTTAAAAAGCAAGCAAAGAAATGGAGCATTAAAAAATTGTGTATGTGTATGTATACAGATCTATTTATCTCAGGAACCAGATATAAATTACACATGTAAGGTCTTACTCTTGAGTTTGAAAATGGTGAATTGACCTCTTGGGGAAGGTACTGTAGGTGTTACTGAGCACTCTATTGAAAGGCTAGGGAGGGAGTGCACATCTTGATTGATTCTCAGATAACTGGGAAAAGAACTAAAAAAGAGAAACTGCCTAAAGTCATTGCACTTCTCCATGTCTGATCCTGATTGTTTTTCAGGACGTTACTTAGTCAAGAAATGCATTTCAAAAAATCAAGAAAGATATCAGCAAGGCTGGACAAGCAAGGATAAGTGCAAGAGGTGAATGACAGCTGAAAAGTAATCTGACTGACTACAAATGGAAGTTTTAACTTCAAGGATCTTAAAGTGTCTTACTAAGCACAAAATATTTCTGGCCTCAAAAGCCCCAGAAGACCATCTCCATGGCAGGCCAACCTATTTAAACAGAAAGGTCAGATTGTCAAAGAAACTGAACTGCCTCACAGAGCTGTAGAGCAGATGATAAACTGGGAGGTAATTTAATGAACTCCTCCAACCTCCCATCCTTCGATATTTCTCACTTGGCTCCACAGTTAGCAGTGCAACAGATATGGGCTCACTGAGTTCCAGGCACAAGTAATTATCCTGAGAAGTAAAGGGGGCAAAGCAAACTTCAGCCCCTTTTTGCCATTGGGAGATCTCCAGTTTCATAAAGAGTTGGCTTCCATAATCTGTTCACCTTTTCAGAGTTGTCTGGTTCTTCCTTTGAAAACAATGACCTTTGATGCTGGATGCTGTATTTGCTGCTGAGACACAGGGAAGAGCAGAACCCTTGGATTAGAGCTTTCAACTTTTTCTCCCAACCCATAGTTTCCCTGGTCAGAGACTATATCTGGTCACCTGGGACAATGAACACTGACCCTGGCATTTCCAGACACAGCTCATAGGCAATCATGTTTTTAGCTGACTGCATAGTCCATTTCCTCATAAAAAAATGTGCAATGAAAAACACAAGTAAACAAGTAATTTGTCAGTGATCAAATGTTTTTTTAACTCTCTCCTGTGAACTTTGATACTTCTTTTCAGGTTAAAGATTTCCATTTCAACAAAATTGAAAATTATGAAAGTTCAACTAGCAGATTTTTATGCTAAAAATAGCCACACTTTCTCATTCATTGGGCACAAATATACTTGAAAAATATGTGTGGTTATAATAAATTTTTGATCAGTTACTACTATGAAATTAACAGTGACATATCATCTCACATAGAGTGCAAGAGCTACTGTGATGAAATAAAAAGCATAGTTAGGAACACAAATTCCAAATACTTTCAGCAATCTCAAACAATGCTACAATCTCAGATCCCTGTATAATTTAAAATATTTAAAACTTTTATTGAAGCAATCGCAAGTATTTATGTGTTTGCTTTTAAACTGACTCTGCATATCCCCTCCTATTTATTACTTGTTTGTAGATTTTAGCCATTGTGTTTGTTTAGGAACTATTTATTTTCTAAGTAAAAATATCATTAGCACTACCTTTCAAAATGTGAACTGGGAAAAAAAAAATTAAGAAACATGGGATTGATTGTGTTCTGAACCTTCTGACAAGACCTAATCATTCATGCTGCAAATATTTTGGTAGTTTATGAAATTGTGTAAAAGCTAGCATTCAGAAGAATGAAGAAGCATAAGAAGCTGAAGCTTTATATGTTCTTCTCCTAAAATGTATACAATTAATCAAATTTGTTAAGAAATTAAAAACAGTTTACATTTTCTTTCATAAAATAGAGAGAGTCAACATGTAGTTAGAAGTTACCCAAATTAACAAAGGTCATTATTTTTATTATTTTATGTGTATTAATGTGGGTTAGGACCCTGATCAAAACTGTGTCACACAGTCTCATGCAGTCACTCTATCAGGGCAATTTTCACTCTATAAAAAAGGACAAGGGTATCTGAAAAGAAATCAACTGTAATTAGAAATTGCAGCATTGTCAAGGTCAAAGCCACCAAAAAAACAAATTAAATGTTATATGCTTCAAAGCCAAACTGGCCCTGGAGTACAATGGGATCTCCTGCCCTCCAGAAGAGACTGTGAGAGAAGCTGCAGCTTTACCTCATGAGACTGAAAGTTTGCTTTCTGAAGACTGACAGGACAGCAACCCATCTCCATTCCTCTGTCTGCTGACAGAGCTGTTATGAATATTTTGATAAAATAATCAATAAAATAATACAAATTATTTATAATTATGAGCTATGTTTATAAGTAGAAAACTGTGAAGTATCAGGCATAGAAATATCAGGAGTGCTGCGTTTGGAATGTGTAACTGTAGAAACCTTGCCAATCAGTGTTTTAGGATAAGAATATTGATGAAGGTATTAACTATTGGAACCAATCAATGTAAAATTTAAAGAATGACTATAGTATGCATAGTAAATAAAGGAACTTATGATTAACCATGATTAGCAGTGTCTTGGGTTGCAATGCAGGATGTGACTGGAGGTGTGCATTCTATCACCATCTGTTGAGGCCGTGTGGGGCAGTTTTCCTTATCTCCGTGGGAGATATTCTCTGCTAATGGGCCATCTGTTAAAACCAGGTGGGGCAGTCATCTTTATCTTTTCCACAACCCATCCGTCATCCAGGAAGATATCGTCTGTTAGTGGGCCATTGAGTGCCACTGTATGACTGATAAGATTACATCATCCCATTGGGAGATGCTCCAGCCAGGGAGAGGAGCCCAGCCTTTCCTACCTAAATAAAAACTGAGCTTTAGAACACCAAGGCAGCCTTTTTTCCACTGGATTGCAGAGGAAAACCAGACCTTTCCATATCATCATTGGACCTTCGGAGGAAAACCACACCCTTGTACAGGAGCACTGCTTCAACAGAACCACATCTGTCATCCAGAAGGACTGCAGCCACCATTTAATGGGACTGCTACCAACACCCTGACTGATGGGGTGTCAGGTTGTATTCTGTAAGTGTTTTTGGGTTTGTTCTCTGTAATACTATATTTCTATTTTAATTTTCCTAGTAAAGAACTGTTATTCCTATTCCCATATCTTTGCCTGAGAGCCCCTTAATTTCAAAATTGTAATTATTTGGAGGGAGAGAGTTTACATTCTCCATCTCAAACAGAGGCTTCTGCCTTTCTTGGCAGACACCTGTCTTTCAAACCTAGACAAGCAAAAAAAGTAAATAAAAGTGGTGTGTTTTGTTTGTTGAGTGGGACATTTCAGAGGAGCTATCCCCCATATCCCTAGTGTCCCCAGTAAAGAAGTATCTGCTTATTTGCATCAAACTGGTATTTGATTTTGTTGGTCCTTTTTGTTGACAGAGCTGCCTATGAAACAGGGGATAAGAAGTTTATAGCCAAGCATTTAAAAATCAACTAAAATAGGCGTGCTTCACCGATCTGGCTCAGAAACTCCACTTCTCCTAATCACTAAATCCAGTAACTAAATTCCAGTTCACTTGACTGTGGCGTTCTAAAGCTGCTTCAGGAGGGCAAACAGGTAAAGATAGAAACTATTATCATCAAGCTTCAGAAAACAAAAGTCTAGAGCAATGTGTCTGCATTCTTCTTTTTATATGGTGTGTTGGCTGTTATAACAATCTGCAGGGAAACAGGATATTCAGTCAGCAAATTCAATTTTCCCACTTGCAGGAAACAGGGGAGGGAATTAGGCTATATTTGCCTTACATAATGTGCTGACTATGAGCTCTAAAGGGGTTTATAGGTCCTGTTGGCCACTCCTGCTGAATGTTTTGTATGGGACATTGATTCTGCAACTACAGATTCCTCTAAACACGTTAACTTCTGCTCAGTCCAACATGTCCATGCTGCTTATCAGTTTTCCTAAGATTCTGCTTGTATTCCCTAAGAGTCTTTGCAATACATCACAATCCCACCTACAAACTGTGCCAGGGGGTGGGAAGGCTTCAAGAGTCAGGAAAATTGAAAGGGAAAGTTGGCTGCCCCAAGTGGATGTGATAAAACTTCCATACCATAGAAGAACAAGTTTTGCATGTTATCTTGAGTGTACAGGAGTAGAGGGGCAAACAGAAGATGACTCTGGCCCATGAACTACAAACCACAGAATCACAGAATCAATTATGTTGGAAAAAAGCTCTGAGATCATCGAGTCCAATATATGATCTCATACCACCATGTCAATTAAACAATGGCACTAAGCACCACATCCAGTCTTTCCTTAAATACCTGTAGGGACAGTGACTCCACCACCACCCTGGGAAGTCCATTCCAACGTGTAATTACCATTTCTGTGAGCAAATTCTTCCTAATGTCCAACCTAAACATCCTCTGGTGGAGCGTTAAGACTACGTCCTTTAGTACTATTGCCGGTTACCTGGGAGAAGTGGCCAACCCCCATTTGGTGACAACCTCCTTTCAGGGTGTTGTAGAGAGCAATGAGAGCTTTCTCCAAGATATACAGTTCCAGCTCCCTCAGCTACTTCTCATAGGACTTGTGTCCCAACTTTTCACCAGCTTCATTGCCCTTCCCTGGACATTCTCCAGCACCTCAATGTTCTTCTTGCAGTGAGGGCTTCAGAACTGGTCACATACTCAAGGTGTGGCCTCAGCAGTGCAATGTAGAGGGAGAGAACCCCTTCCCTGGTCCTGGCCACACTATTTCTGATATGGGCCAGGATGCAGTTGATATACAGGCCATATACAAATAATCACATAAGTGTATTCCCATATATTTGTCTGTAAAATCAGGTAACACTTACTTGTAAGTTCACCTGGGCGGATGTAGAGTTAATGTCTGTCCTGTAGTTGCTGATGTGTCACAGTCACACAATAAGTGACTGACAGTACTATCTGTTCTATTCTCTCTATCAACTGAAGTGCCAAGGGAAGCTTTAGTTGCCATCATAGGGCTTCCTTGCTACCAATGGTCTGTAGGAACTGGCTGATGAGCTGGCAGCACCCTTTCCCTCCCTAAGCTGGCTGCTCTGACCCATGAGGACTCTCAGCGGGCTCAGGGAGGGGGAGATTTCTGACAAGGCTTCCAGCTTCTGTAGACTGAATACTGGCCCACTGACAGGAGCTCTCTTGCCTTGCTGTTTGATTAAGATAGGTTTTAGGACAAGATATTTTTTGCCAGCATGTCTTTTTGACAGAAGATAAGATTAAATGTTACAATGAGAGAATGTGCAACAGGAAGCCTACTGCCACGGTGCTAGATACATCATAATATGGTTTATGCGATTTTCTTCCATCTTTGCACCATTACCTTCAGTATCTTCACAGAGCTAAGTACCAGCCTCAGCTGTATTGCATGTAAGACAGGTCAATTTAAGTGACTAATTTCTCACAGAAATCTTGTAAACTACAGATGCTAAAGAATAATCTCAAAAATTATATTTATCGTATTATATGAACAAAAGCAAAATTACAAACACTCTAAGATGATGTAGCAAGAACATTGGTAGACAATAAAGAAGGTATTTGTTCTGTCAGATGAGTATGTTTGGTTACTTTTTAATAAGCATGAGAATTGCATTATAAAGAGAATAGAGAGCTCTCATACAGAGCATGTGGAAAAGCAGACATAGAATTTTCAGTTCAGATGTAAATACTATTGATATACTTAATCTGGATTATAGAGTTTGGGCAAGCAGTAGGGAACAGCATTTAGCCTAGAGAAGGTCACCTTACAGGAGGTTTCTCCTGCAGGCTCTCTCCCTGGGCTCTGACGTGTCAGTATCCTCATCTCAACAGGTGGACTGGAGACTTGCTCCCTCTTGTGTTCCTTATTGCTTTGCATTTAAGCCGCTTTAAAACTGGAATGTGGACTAACATTTAAACTACTCTATAAACCCAGCCACTAACTCACTAAGACCTATGTTTGCCCCAAGAGAAGATATTGCACACTGATGGGGATGGAATGGGTCCTGTCTAAGCTGCTGAAGCAGAGGAGTCATTTGCCCAGATCTCATCCTGGGCCAGTTGTTTCGCTCTGGGTCTCAACAACTCACTGTTATGCATGCAAGAGCCCTAAATTGCCCTTTGCAGACATTTGGCACCATGAGGGAGGATGAGGGAGCCACCTCCTCCCTGCATGGCATGGTGCTGTGATAGCCAGCATCTGGAACTGGCTGGGCTCAAGAGCAGAGCTCAGTCCCGGAGGTATAAAAGGATGGTCTGAACAGGGCAGAGTGCCTCATACACTACTCTGGATTCCTTAATGGAATGGATTTTGTTGTATTTTGTGCATCCTGAGAAAGAAATCTGTAGCCAGGTAACATGGAGCATTGATCAGTGTTTGCACTAACTGACAAGCAGAAATCTGTGGAGGGCAGACACAATTGTATCATTCTTGAAGGCAAAGAGATGTTCTCTGTAAAGGGAAAATGGTGTGATAAAGTCATCAGGCAGAGCAAGAAGGAAAATAAAAGCAATAAAAACCTTCACTAGGAGATATATATATGTATAAAACCCAAACAAAAAATACAGAAAATAAAAAACAATCACCAAACCCCCCCCACAGAATCCAAATCTTTTGATAGGTACCAAGGCTTTGGACAGTCGTTAAAATAAAAGTAATAAATTTATGCTAGGAACCCATATATGACTGGCTAAATTTATTTCTAAACTAGGAAGATTGCAGGGAAGACCTCTGCCAAATTGCAGTGAGTGGATTTGTCATAAAACCACTACTTAAATAGTCTCAATAAGCAGGGCTGAGGTTTTTTCCTTAAAAGGAAAAAAAAAAGTAATGGAGGAATAGACGCTTTTAGTGAAGAGCTGTGTTTTAACAGAGGAATGAGATAGAGGAAAAAAAAGACCCTTTGATACAGGAGTTTATGTATATCTAATGTCCATTAGAGACATTTGGATACAAAAAGCTGCATTTTTCTGCTATAAAACTCCTGATCAGCGCCTCAGGAGGTCAAGTGAAGAATAAAGCATCCATTATGAAATTGTATGTGACCCTTACCTATGGGTATATATACACTTTACATATCTTACAGTACATTTAATGGAAGAGCTTTCACTCAGTCGCTTAGAAGGACATAATTTTTGCAACATAAGTAGTGCAAGAAGAGGAAAAAAAAAGAATAAAAGATTGCATGGAAATAACTCATTCTTACCATGTGAGCAAAGCTTCATATGCCTTTTGACATATTTTCATCAAAGAGTATGATAGTGAACAAAAACTGATGTTTTGAAACACCAATACTTTCTAGCCAAGTGTTCAAAACAAGGAAAGGTCTTTATATATATTCAAATCAAATGCTAAAAGCACATAAAATTACTAAAAATTCCGAGTTTAGTACCAGAAAGGGGAAAATACTGCAAAACGTTGATTTTTCAAGCCTCGAGGCAACAAAAAAAACACTACTAGATCTGAAGAGATGATCACTAGTAACTAAGGGAAGGCAACTTATTAACTGATTGCATGAAAGTATATTTCTCTCTTTTATCATCATTAATTACCCAATAATCTGATATATATAGGTGAATGGTTTCACTCCTTCAGTAGCAAATCCTTCTGATGCATCATTTTCTGAGAATTTAACAGTATCACAGGTCTACTGTTCATTTCTGGCAAAGCATGGACAGACCACAAATGGAATAAGGGCTTGAAGGTACAAGTTAGAAAATGCAAACAGGGCAAAAAATAGAAATTGCATTTAGCTTGGTTTAGTGGTAATTGAACTTACTAGGTGTAGCTCTTTGGGCCTGTGTTACTTTCAAATAACACAAATTACTTACAGAGAAGTACTACAGGAAACAAATCAAACCTGCTGATAATGCAGAAGTCTTTAAAATTGGCAGCCCAGGTTTTTTAGTAAGCAGTTATAAACAAGCAGATGAGGCAATTTACACTGAAGTGATGAACATCAGGTTTAAAAGCAAACAAGCAGACATCTGTAAGTGGTCTAAATCCAAATTCAAACCTCAGATTTGTACTTTCATTACTGTACAGGGGAAGGAATGCACGAAAGCTCGCACAGAAGGAAAAGATTCTTCTTTGGAGGCAGACAGTCGTGCTGAAGGTAATTTCGTTCTACATGTGCAAAATGATGATGTTCTTTATTTGGTGTGCATAATTAATGGATTTCTTGCAACCCAAAATCCTGCAGCTATGGTAGGGACATGTTGCTGTCAATTTTTTCCTTTGAGAGACAAGTCCTCCTCTGAATGCTTCCCTTCTGAGTTCATCTGATAGGGAGCAGGAAGGAAGTTCATCACAAAATATTTTAGCTTTTGATGAAACTGAAGGAAAAGCAACTTTCTGACCCCTCATCAACATAGCTGGTTTGTGACATCCTTGGCATATATATCAGCTCTTGTCACATAAGTTGACACAGAATCCCATGCACTTCAATTTTCAGTGGCTAGAGTATTTTACTGCCATAAACCAGTATTTTCTGTGTTTGTTATTTGATATCTCAATGAACTATAGTAGAATCTTACAGCCTTGAGTATCCAATGATTTAACAGAAGACCTAATAGCATGACTGAACTGCTTAGAAGATTGAAAATGCTATGCTAAATGCAAATAAAATCAATATAAACATTCTGTAATAAAGCTAAGTAAATGTTACTATTATATATTCCTAAAATATACAGAGCTCAAGGATTTGACTTTGGTTTTAGCATGGTCTACCGTTAAACAGGAAGGCTTAAAAATATTAATTCCGAATGAGGTAGATAGTTTTCAGATCAGAAGTAATATTTGTGCTCATTTTTGGGAATAAAATGAGAAAAAGTATAATGCAGCTGCTCCTCTACCTTATCTCACTTCCAAAAAATGAGGCTAACACTCTGGATCCATCCATTTAACAACAGCTGGAAAGCGTTCTAGGCCAATTTTTCCATTAGACAAATAGCTATAGGCTTTAACACAGAATATCAGTTTTGTCAACAGAAGACTGTAAACTGTTCTCTAGGGTCTACTGGCAGTGTGTGAGATGCTGGTTAGAGAAACAGTTGTATTTTAAACTTTTAGTGGAGCTTCTGTCTAGGCAAATAGACCAATACCATTCTTGCACACACCAGAACTGGCATGAATGATAGGAGATTGGGAATGTGTTTTCCTTGTCAAATGGCTTAGTTCCCAGGGGTCTGATTCCTTGGTCCACTTTATATGTAACTTCATTCATTCCTGAATTCTCTTTAGAAGCAAACCAACTAGTTGCTTTTGGATATAATCTAGATGTAGAACTCTCATTACTTTGCTCCAGAGGCTATTCTGTGTAGGAAAAAAAGGAACAGAATTGCACAAAATTCTGCCAACTTCACCCTGCCTTAGCTTATAAGGCCTACTCTGATTCTTCAGATTTCCTTCATGAAAGGAAAATAGGTACTTATATTCTACAAATGCTAATGTTATACCTGAAACAGAAAAACATCACTTTGGAAAGCCAATGAAAGAATACTAATTTTCAAGCACTGCAGCTTGATCCTGAGCCTAAGGGTGTATCACAGGAAATCTAAAAGATACTTTTGTCCAGTACAGTGCAGTGTAACAGCACTCCATGATGAAGGGTTCATCACAGACACAGGAGAATCTGCAACTCTTGGCTTGGAGGCCTGGAATCACTCCTGGACAGCATATCTTTAGCAGTTTAAGAATAGTCTGCAATCTGTGTCTGATGCCTCCATTCAAGAATAGTCAAGGTGATACTTTGTTCATGTCAGAATTGCAGGAATGATTAAGAGTAACTAAAAGTACCATAGTGAAAGACTCCAGAATTTCGGTCTCTTTAGCTTAACAAGGAGGTTAAAAGGCAGCCTCATTACAGCCTATAAGTAGTCACAAAGAGACCAGACATGTCAGTGGGCCAGCACATCTAAGCAGAAAGTAGAATAGAGATATATTCAGGTAAGGAGAAAAAAAAAAACACCTTTTTTTTTTT
>VXBI01001673.1:78869-231889 GCA_013397375.1 Toxostoma redivivum
TTTTTTTTTTTTTTTTTTTTTCAGGATAGAACCTCTGTAGATTCATTTAATTTTTAAGTGAAGACCTGGATTACTGAATGCTTTGATCTCTTTGCATGTCAGCACAATGCTAACTGCATTTTATATCAGAATAGAAACCAGGATACCTGATATGCCAGTCAACCTACATTTTTATATTTTTTACTTCCTTTATGAAAGTCTGACTCAGTCTATTCCATGTAAAATTTGCAATCCTGGCTGTGTATTACAAAACTGATGGCGTCAAAATTCAGCTTTCAGTGGAAAACAATGAGCGAAGACATTACTGAACTTTGATAATGACTTGATACCAGTCCTTTCATTTTAGTGTCTACAAGTAATTGTGAGTTCATTTATTGTAAGATTAACTCATAAAGTTCCCTGTGAGGTTAGAGGGGCTTATCTATTGGAAATTTCATTATCCCATTGAAAGAAAACTCACAATCTACCTGTTAGTGTCACTACTTGATAAAGAGGAACATCTACATCCTGGGTCAGGATGTGCTGCAAGTCTCACATTGTGCAAATGTTTTCAGATGTGGTTTCTCCACACCAGAGAGCTGTTAGTGTCATTTGCACCAGTAGCACACCAGCCCTTTGGCCCTGGCGTCTGGTAGTTCAACTCCACTGTACCATTACACTTTTGCTCTACAGAAAAAAATCTTGCTTTGATCCCTGGCTCTGTATCTATGGGAAATTCACCCACATAGGAAATTGTTTTCGTGATGTTTTCCTACCACAATAAACATTCTGCTGTCATTAGTGCTGTTTGGGGAAAGCCTGGCTTTCAAGCAAGCCTCATCAAACATGGGTTGTGAGCTGTGTCAGGTGTCTTGGTACTAAGAGATAGGATACAGTAGGATGCAGTGATGGAAAAAGTGCAAGCACCCGGCTCAACAGTATTAATTCCCTCAAATGGGCACAAAGGGTTGTCTTCAAGCAAACAGCTGTCCCTCCTTGTTCTTAAAAGGAAAGCATGATTTATTTTAATGAAACTTATTACAAGGGGATCATGAGCATGATTCTTCAAGAAAAAAAGCCATGGAGGAAGTCAGAGGACTTTAAGTATGTGCAGCTCTGCTCTGTGTGTAGACCAAGCAGAAAGCATGGTGTGATTATTTTTCATGAACATATTATCTATACTATCTCATTTCTGGTTTTGTGGCAAAGCAATATACATAACTATAGAATTCATTTAATTAATAAGACTTTCAGAAAAAACAAGTGGTTCCTTTCTTTCACCTGTAATGTTTATGGTGTTGCCAGTGCTGTTTCTCCCTTTTCTGGTTTTATGTGTGGTCTGTCTCTTGAAGTAACAGCTCACTTTTCTTAAGTGAAACAACAGCTTCTGAAACACAGACATTTGAAACTATCTCTAGAAAACACTTTTAGACATCTATCCCAAACTTTCAGTGCTTTAGATAGTAATTTATAAAGTACCTTCAGTCTGGCATTTGAAATAATCACATTATTGTTATTTTATCTTGCAAATTGTGTGCTCCGTAGCTGTCATTCAGTGAAGAATATCCTGAATTTTGTATGGAACGAATATTTCTGTCATTCTTTGTTCAGTGTCACACTGCAAACAATGACAAAGGACGGAAGCTCTCACCAGAAATGATAACATCTATATCAAAATGATTGCAATTCCTTCTGTATTTTCAGGTAAGTGTATGAACCATAGAAATGAAGAAATAAATAACTTTTTTTTTTCAGAAATGTTTAGCACTTCTGATGAAAAATTTTGTGGAGCTAGGGCAGAATATATGGATACAGTTATATTTACTACTCTGTATCTTCCCAGAATTATGCACACAGTAAGAACTGAACTTCTGATTTAAAAAGAGTAGACAGGTAATATTGAGGTACACTTTACAGCCTGTAATATATGAGAGATGTAAAGAAATGGATAGATAAATAGAAATATTGATAGGTTCATCTCTGATTTATTATTTTAATTATATAAGTTTTACTCTTGTAACAGGCAAGTTCTCAAAAATTTGGCAGTTCAATATATCTTATGCATCTCCTCCATTAATTTTCACCTGTTCACTCTCTCTTTTTTTATTTTATTAAAATTCCATTCAAAAAATAGTTGTGTTATCTTCTTTAAGCAGTTTTCACCCTCTTATTCCTCATATTTGTCCTCTTCTTGACATATATTTGCTCTATTGATATGCTTTCTTCCATGTTACCAAAGCCAGTACTTGAATAAAAGGCTCTAAATGGAGTAAGACAGAACTACTAGAAGCTGTCTTGAAGAAAGATTGTGACCAGTCATAAATCAAACCATACTTGTTGAAAAGTTCATCAACTTTCAAGCAAGATTAGAAAAAATAAAACTTGTAAGTTAAATAAATATAGTTTATTTTATTAAAAGTCATTTTTATTGATGTGATAGTGATCACAAAGACAGTAAAAACACTGCAGCTAACTTGGGGAGTACAGTAGGCTTCCAGAAACAATGAAAATAGATAGAGCAAATGCTGTATCAGGTAAACAGGAAGCAAAAAAAGGCAAAGTAGCACTGTATATAGCACTTCTTAATGACATCAATCTTGCAGAAAAAAATGTTCAGAATAATGCTTAACTTTGGTTTGCCACTTATTCAAAGAACACTGAAGATACCTGTGCATGAAGCAGGAAGTGATACCAGCCATGCAATTTATATTTTCCTTCCTCTGAGATGAGGATGAAGTTAGTGCACTTGCAGTGCTGTTCAATGTATTGGTGACCTGGAAATTTAAAGTTAAGTAAAAAAAAAAGTCAGTTTTACAGAAAAATTTTCCCTTTATTTTGGAAAATATCATCCAGTTCCATCTCAGACTAGGCTATGATGGACCAGCAAATCCCCAGAGTTTTTCTGAAATCCTGGTACTAATTAGTCACTGACAAAAGAGAATGAGCTAATTCATTGGTGGAAAGAGAGGTGCTGTCTTATTTATGTTGCAACCTTTGATCACAGCTTACACCCTGTGAAAAAAGTGTTAACATACTTGTATTTGCAGGTCTTTGCAGAAGTTCCTTGGGCATCATCATAATATTTGCTTGAATTTTAAAGAAAAATGAGTCTATTTTCTTATTTGCTACCTCGTCCAACATTAACTCTGATGGCTTCCATTGGTTATTTTGTCATGTTTCCTCACTGCAGTTCTGTGGAGTGTGTAAGATGAACGCCCACTCTGGAGATGGAGTGTGCCCTTTACAGAGGTCAGTGTCTGGAGCTGATACAATCCTTCTCAGTGGCACTTTTCAATATTTTGTGCTGCTTATGGAAGGATTTTAGACACTGTGATTCTGTCACTGCTTTTTTTTTTTTCTTCTTTTTCTTTCATGTCCATACTCCTCTGCATGTCGTATTACTCCACTTCTACCAAGAGACAAAGTATTTTTAAAATACAAACAGGAGCTTGGTTTGTCACTAAGGATACTGTGCATCTTACTGTACTTCCAACATTGCTTCAGCTTTGGGGACAACGCTATTTTCTCTTCCCTGCTAAATAAAATAAAATATTAAGTTCCTGGCAGCTAATGACCTGCTGTCACACTTTAATGTCAAATGAGAAAAAGTATTGCTCTCTATTATTTTTGTGTTTCAATGTGACAGAGGAATTTGCAGTTAACAAAGTATATGAAATGTGGAGACTTCTACAGCAACCTTCTAAGACAGATTTCGAAAATCTTCATATGATTCTGCTGAAACAAGCTAAGCACACTCCTAATTTGTAGTTCATTTCCTGATAAAACTTTTAATATACCCATTAGTAAGGTTTCCAATTTCCTTTAGGTTATTATAACCAAAATGTTTCCACATTAATTTGTCTTTCACATCAGCCAGGTTATTTTCATTACACAGATGCAACAGATTACTTCCACCAAAATATTTTTCAGTTCTCATGATCTTATTAGTAAATTTAAGCCAATAAAGAATCTAAACTTTAAGCTAAGTAGGAGACAATACAATTTACATATATTCAGAAGTATAGGATGCAGTGCATAGATAAGATCTGTTCCTTCTTGTATTTGCTGTAACCCATTAATAACAATTTACTTTCTCAGGAAGCAGAATAAGGATTAGTGATACATATACCTTGCTCTCCTATTAGCTACTGAAATATCAGGAAAAAGTCTGAAAGAAATGAAATCTTGCTGAGAAAAAGTCCTTTTCACATTTAGACTGCAAGAAGTAATAATCTACAGCAAATGAAGCAGTCATTTAAAATGGTGTTTTCTGGATGCAAATAATTGCAGTATCACAAGTGCTAAAGGTGCTATTAGATTAGATACTACCCAAACTGGGAAAAGTAATGTTTCACTCTTCTGACACTGAATTTTGCTCTTCAAAATTCAACTGAATATGTAATTTCCAAATTATGCCACATGGCACATAAGTTAATTGAAAGCTTAATAAGTTATCATTTTATTTAATGACTGATGTGATAGTTAAATATACTGGATCATTTATGTACATTTTCAAACCAAAGCCTACTGCTCCCTACACCGTTTTATATCTTCTGCCTTCACATTCTGCCTTGAAGTAAATGCACAAATGAATAAGTTGTCTTCCAATATAATAGATTTACAATAGATTGTTTAGTACTAAAATTATCTGTTAATTGGAAGAGTGGTAATGTGATTAGCTAAAAACCCTTCTGTGGAAATTGTTATTTGGGCATTTCTAGAAAAAGGGATTTTGGATGTAGTGGCGCATTACTCTTTCTTTAGAGCTGTTAAAATATCATCTATTAGTTCTGTTTGATTCCTGGTTCATTGACCAGAGTCATTCAGATCTCATTGTATCTATCTTGCAGCCACAAAACAACATTAAGGACTTGTTTCTGCTGTCAGTAAAACAAAATTGTGTGCCCTGATGCAGTTGCTTCAGCATGATCACACACAAATTATCAGTAATAGCAATTGAATAGCCTGCTTCTCCATGACCAGATCTAATCCTAACTTTGTAGAATAAAGACTTTTTATCATTTTAGATGGAAAAAAATTACTGTACTTACATGAAAGTTTAATTATTAAATTTCAAGATCTCAGCTACTGAATGACTGTGAAATCTGTGTGGACTATTCTCTGCATTTGCATGAACTGCATATAACCACTCTATTGAAGTGAAACCTGTAGACCACTACTGTTCAGTAATTCATAGTGTGTGCTCATTTATCTGATTAGTTACATTAATGCCTGTGGGACTTCTAGCCTTAATATACTCCATGTTTCAGACAGAATTACACAGAAAAATGCACAAACTAATTTCCATTCCATTTTTAACCCACTGTTCAACAAAAAGAAAATGTATATTGATCCTGGCAAATCTTTTCACAATAATATTTTTTTCAGACTGCGGTGAAACTGGAAGATATTTATATATCATATACTAATCTTTATGTATATGTAGCATATGTTTATGTATATATGAAATGTGCTTTAAATGCAACTCCCATGTAGTTCTTTTTCAAATGCATAGGGTTATGTCTAAGTTAAAAGGTATAGATATTTCAAAGTATTTGAAACTTTTTTTGTTGTGTATTGAAAATTAAACTTTTCAAAGGCTTCTTGAAAAGAAACTCTGTCAAAATATTGCTTTTTAGATAAAAAAGATTTCCTTTCTGTTTTAGGAAATCCATCCTAGACATGAAAGTCTGTCTTGTTAAAAATAGATCTAATCAATCTATTTTCACAAGAAAACATCAATTTTATGAGATATTGGCTAACAAAATAGAACTAAAACTGTTTTATTTATGATTTTTTTGCTGATTTTGCTGCATTACCTGCACCATATAGATGCTTAAATGTAAGCATATGTTAGTTTATAGTTTTGGCTTTGATGTGCTTGTGGCATAGTCAAAAAAGGAAATTTCACACAAAATATCACTCATACCAAGCCCACAATACCATACTATACCAAAGCAATCATCAGGTAATACTTCAGACATGTAATTCCTGGGAAACAGTAAGTATGTTTTTTCAAATACTTTGAAAATGGAAACTCACTGTCATACAGTTGCCAGCTATGCTGAAGTTTAAATATTGACATTGTAATAGAAAGAGATATAGTTTCAGATACTTCAACTTTTATTAATGTAATTTAGGATCCACCACAGCTCCCTTAAGATATGTTATAAAAATACATCTGCTGTGAGGATAAAATCACAAGGAGCCACCCAGTCTAAGTCAAGAGACATAACATTTAATAATCAGCTGCATGTGAAGACCCACTGACTTGATGAATAGTAAGCACTGTACAGAGTGAAAAAGTCGTACAGAACATCCATCACAGGTGTAGTAACAAAGGGGACAGTTCCTATCTGTATTTTTTAATTATCTGGAGGGGTTCATTAACATAATAGATATAAATTTTATTTTCTCTTTGCATAGGTGTTTCTAACCTCACACAATGATGGGAATTAGAAGATGTGAAGAAGATTAGCTTGTAGATTGGCATTTATTTCTTTGATTTGTAAGTGTTTATAAGGCAATAGTACATATATTCACTAGGCTGCTGCTTTCCAAATTCTCCATTGATTTCTCTTCTGTTATTTCAAAGTCACCTTTATTGAGATATGCATCTGCTATATTCTCCTGCCAGAGACAGGATGCTAGGCTGAATAGGCTTTCAGCTTAATCCAGTCTAGCTGTCATAAAGTCTTACAAACTGTAAGTTCCAAAAATGAAAAGGATCAAAATTATTAGTGGAGATTCAAAAATATAATACAATCATACAAAATAATTACTATCAGGACTCCTTTACTTTACAAACATATAAAATGAAATTACTTTGAGGGTGAGAAGAGGGGAAAAATCCTTCCATTAGAAAATATAGTCACAAAGCTTTGAACAAATAAATTCACACACTGCAGAGCACACACACACACGCATGCAGGCAGGCATGCACGTATGTACACACACAGGTGCACACATACACGCATACATACACACATGCTTAGAGTTTACACTGCATTCTTCTGATGCCATGATTATTATTTTATTTGTACACCCACCTTTACTGCACATTCTAAACAAACACTAGACAACAGCGTAAGGAGTTTTTTCCTTAAAACTGCAACAAAACAAGTCTCAACATTTGCAAAACATTCCTTTATTATTAGAAATAAATTATTTTGTATAAAAATTAGCATGCATTGACCATTGCATTTATTTTAGCATAACCCAGGACTTAATTCAGTCAGCCGTCACAAGAAATAAACTCATCTTCTTTTACGAGCTGAACAATGTAGGACAGGAAAGGAAATTGTCACAATCACAAAAAAGTACTTACAAATATAACATCAGACATGATTTATTTCAACAGCATTTTTTTCACAAGCTAACATTTGTTTTCCTTTTGTGAGTGAACAGTTCAGAAGCTTGACACTCTGTCTCTATGTTATAAAACTGGACTTTTCCTTCCCCTGTCTCTTTTTGCCTTTTGCTTTTGTTTAATCCTTGTTCTTTAGGAGACTGACTATCAATTTGAATGTAGTCTACTGATATTTTCAACACTGAATTCTGGTGGTGGTAAAGTCTATGTTTGCAAGATCCAGTCCTGCAGATCTTCCAGTGAATTTCATCCCTGCTCAGTTTGCCTGATTGCTGTAACTGACATAAGTTGTCTTGGTAGAGGAGGCTGTAAATCAAAAAAACCAAAAACAAACAACAACAACACAAAAAAACAAAGTTCAGGATTTTTAGAATCAAGAGAGGAGGAAAAAAAAACATATTTAGCATTTGAATTCAGACAGTGTCCTACCATATTTCCAAACAATATGGTCCATGTTCATGGAGCAAAGAATGTTTAAGACTGTATAAACTATCTCAATTTCAGTGTTCATGACCACTTCTTTTGTTTATGACTTGAGAAGGCAGAGGTCAATAGAAAGGAAAAAAGATGAGTGGTTTCAGCATACCCACAACAGAATTTCAACCTGGTATTATTTTGTCTAGTTCCATATCAACATGTTTTACTTTAGAGATTGGCTTTTCCTTTCTCTTTTACTGTTTGAAGACAATTTTTCAGCTAGAGGTGGTTAGTCCATCTAGGAGACTTGTGCTCCTTGAAAGGAACAAAGACTAACTCTCTCCAAATTAGAGAAACTGAGCAGATAGTCCCTACAGTACATATTATCTGGAGAAAATTATGGTCTCCTTATGTTGATGGTCAGCTGATCATGTCTTCTTTTGATCAAAGCTGATACTTCTTGATCAGAATGAGATGGTATGTTAAGAGAATTAAACAGCTCTACTACTGCAAAACTGAACAACTAGGAATCTTTCATGAAAGTTTGTTTCAGGTACTAGCCCTTATATCTCTGCTATTTAGAAATATAAAAAAATATGTTATAAAAATATGACTCAAGTCATATCACTCAAGGTTAATGTATTGGTAGGAGGAGGAAAGTGGTTACATCAGGTCTCGTAGTTAGTTCTCTAATTTTAAATCAGTTTGGTACATTGAAAATCAGATTGCTGGGGGACTGAGTCTCTTTTTTCTCTATAATAAAGTCTATGTTACACTGGATAAAGAGGAATTTGACTTTTAAAATATGTTTCATATTCCCTCTAATACAGACATGATCTGCTTATGATAGTGAAGACTGCAGCTGGCAAGAAGAAAATAACAGGATGGCAAGAAAGTTGCCTGGTCTATAGATTAAAATTTTCTATTTCCACACCTTTCCTAAATTTCTTTCTTTTTTTCTATATAAAGTCTGGTGAGAGCAGCTGGGATAGATAGGAAAAGCATTCTTCATGCTAACTCCTAAATTCAGCCCAACAATCTGATGATTTGTGAAGAACAGACAACCGAAACTGAGAAATGACAGTTTCTTTCTTCTGCATCATAGATTAAACTAAATAAAGGATCACTAAAATGGATGCAAATTAATAGTGATTAGTATAAATAAGTTTACTTCTTGCTTTTTGTCATGTTTTCTTAGATTTTCTGAATCTAATTGAATCTAATACTGCATGTGCCGTTTTTTAAGACACAACAGAACCAGACCCTTTAATTCACACATTATTATAATCTTTTTCCCTAAAAATGTATATATAAGAATGAATAATCAAATGAAAGATACAAAATGTAATCTTTCTTACTTTCATTTGCACAGGTAGTTCCAGTACTTTGTGTCTAGAAAAATCTAACTCTTTAAAGGACTGCTTTTGGCACACAAAGCAAGTCTTTCTCACAGTTGATCACAATATTTGAGCACCAACTTGAAATAGCTTTATTTGCATGCATTGGGATACTTGAAGCAATTATAGCCTCATTTACATCTTTCAGATCTTTCAGATGGGATGTACTGCTCCCATCTGATCTCTCTCATGCTCCCACAGCTGGATTTCTGAGAGGATTCTATTTTTTTCTTTTGGCCTGCTAAGTACTCAAAATAATGCAGAACTGATGAAATGGCACCAAGAACTACAAACACAGAAGGATTTTTTTTTCCCAGCTAATAAGTAACAGATAATAGTTTGCACAATTGCAAACTCTGCACACTTGGGAACAAAAGGACAGAAAGATCAGAGCTTATTTTTTTGCCTTTTCCCGAAAGTAGGGTCAGATACCTGATCAGATTAAATTATATTACCATATTATCCTGTATGAACTGAGTTGAGTTCTGTGATAACTCATGTACATGTGCATGTTTTTAGCCCACAGCAATGTAACATAATCAGATTTATCACAACTCAGTAAACTGAATTATGTGAGGACATTTGCAAGAATACAATACAAAATACAAAAAAGTAGCTACCATACCTCAGATCATCCAGAGTAATTTGTTAAAATGTTGTAACTTTTTTGTGCATCTGAGAATTAAACAGTTTTGATATAATTAATCTAGAGTTGATCAAGAAACAAAAATTATCCAGTTGAGTTCTGAGTGTTGGTACTTTAAAAAATTATAGCACAGGAATTTAATGTAAACAATAGTTTGAAATATATTAAAACTAATCTCATCTCCAAACAATGTTTGTGAGTTTTTACTTTATAAATATTGCGTGTGTCTTTATAGTTCTATGGAATAAGTCTATAGTTCATGTTTGGGGACCTGAAAGCTTCAGCAGCTGGTGTCCTGCCCTTTAAGACTATTAACATTTCATAATAACATGAACTACATTTGGCAAGTCTAGATGGCCAGAAAAAGTAATAGACTTGGCTCAAAATATTTCTGAGAATAAACACTCTTTTACAGCTCCAGTTACTACTTTGCTTTTGGAGCAAAAAATAAACGAGGATCTAAAGCAATGTAGAATGATTATTATGATCTGACCTATATTCATTTAATGTACTTTTCATTGCCTTCTCTAACCACACCTGAATGTTTTTTTTTTTTTATCCTGTTTCCCAGAAACAATTTTCCACTGGATATGGACCTATTCCCACAAATAAACCCATGAACATACTCATGTGGAAGACAAGTTAGAATAACGTGTGTTATATGGAACAGGACAAACTAGATAGAGCAGAGTTGTCTCTGGATGGGAAGCAAAAGGGATTACGTGACTATCTCATCCTGTCTCTCATCTAGCTATAAGCACTGCTATCATTACTAGTATTTGTGCTTGGTAAATGGGGGCAAACACTCACTGCCATTTCTGGTATACTAGGAGTAGACTCATATAATCAGTTTCAGATGCTATCACTGAAAAGAAAGATCTATCTCCCATGGAGCCAGTGTAAGAATAAATTTTATGGTGTTGAGAAGTTGTTACAAGTAACACAGTGAAAAGGACTTGTACTGCATTGTGCACTAAAAATTCACAGGAACCTTCAAAAGCTTTGGCAATAACTATTTCAGAGAAGAGAGAAACTCATGCTGAGGCCTAGAATTCCATTATATAGGGAGAGCTATCTGGAGTGCAAATGACTTGACTGAATTTTTGCCTATGAAACATTACGATGGATGAAAACCTAGTCAGGATCTACTCCTAGTGAGCTCAGAATTATATAGATGTGTTAAAGTCATGTTTAGAGCACAGTAAATAAGCATTACCCTGTACTACTGAAAATGCAGACTTGCTTCCAGTAGCATGTGTTTCTATGAATTATGCATAATCATAATGAATACCAGTCACAGCATTTCTTAATTAAGTACAGTAGATAAACATCAGATACCCAAGACTTTCTTATTAACACTCTTTCTCACCCTACAGTGAAAACTCTGCTTTATCCTCTCCTTGGAAGTTTATAATTTTGCACACTCAGCAAAATCCACGTTTTTTTCCTTCTGAGTTTTCATTTGGTGACTTCTGAAGAGATGCAAAATTACTGAGGCTTTCAAATTACTGTTCTATTATTTGATCCACAAAGAATTTCTATGCCTTTCTTGTTTGTCCTTTGTTACATGTCACAATCTGAAGCTGTATAAGCCAATAGCTTCCTCTAGCAGTTTTATACATTTTGAAAGGTCATGAGCTTTTCCAGTGAAAGAGTTTGTAGTCAGTATCCTCCATGAATCAGCAACTATAGTATGGTAGAGTTATGGACTACTTTTATATAGTCTTCAATCGGGCAAACTCTGATAGATTTCAGTGGGAGGTTAATTTTCCAGAAATAAACACAATATTTTAATGCAAACTAGGTACTGCCTTGTCTCAATGTGCTTAACCAAAACAGTACTATTTAAACACCAATATCATCCAAAAGCAACAAAAATTAAAAACAAACTATGTCGCTTGCAGTAAAATGACTGAAAATGTTAGCTGTCACAGCTGTTGCCCATCTAATGTGACATCTAACTTCTCAATAAAAAACAATTCTCCATTTCTAAGCACTGGGTATAAGGTTAATGTCTTTGCTCATATTTGATTATTATTGTTATTATGAAGTCCAGTTTATAAGATGATTTGTCATGTGGTGGCATGGGAGCTGTAACATCTGTTTTCTTCTATACCAGAGCAACTTAGAGATGTAGCAAGATTCAAGAACTTTCCTGACATGGGATAGAATTTTTTTCCCATTAAAAACCTAGGATATATCAGAACATGTAATGATTAAGCTTCATATGAATGATCATGATTTCGTACCAAGATGAGTAAGACCAGAACAAAATCCTGGATGGGAGGCATTATGCTGGGAAGTGTTACTCATGAGTTGTGATAAATGAACAGTTCAACAAATATTAAGGTAGAAAGGTAAAAATCATTATTTTAACTTCCATATCTGACTGCAAAATAAAAACAATGTTAGCTGTTTTCATTACAGTTTTTTTTCAACAGCCTTTGAGTTTTGAATATACAATGATGACCATAAATACATCTCATGAACTGTCAGGACATACCACTGGCACAGCAATGTACAACACATCAAAATAGCTCTAGCTAAAACAAACAATTTTTAAAAGATGTGGCGTTTCAAAATCTGCTTGTGCTTTTTTTTTTTCTCTACTAGCCTCCTGTGAAAATCAATTTCTTTGAAACAACTCTAGACATTCCTGCATTCAGCAGTACATGAATTCTGACACATCTCTGGATTCATGCAGGACAAGCAACAAAAATAATTAAGTTTATTATTAAAAGAAAGTGCATTCTTGTGAACGTACATCTACTAAGATGTGCTGCCACTCTTGACCAAGTCTACAGATGACTTACTGTTGGTTTCAAGACTTTCACACAGTTCAGTCTTGACTTCGCCATTTGGTCTGTCATTTCCTTTTTGTGTCAGTTTGCTTTGCATTGTAGCAGCTGTCACTACAGCCTTGAAGCTCCGCTTCCGTTTTTGAACATTCTGCTCTGGATGGAAAATGATAATATAAACCTTGGGCATGTAGAGCATGCCCAGAGACACAGAAGCACTTAAACTCATGGAGATAGTAAGTGTTGTTGTCTGGATGTACATCTGGGGAAGGAAAGAAACAACATAAAGATAATTGTTATATTGATTTAATATAAGAAGGAAGACAAAGTAGTTATCTTAAAAGTACTGGGTGGAAAGGGAACATCAAAAGGACCCTTGGCTTTGATTGTTTTTATTATAGCCATGTATGGCTGTTTCCTATTGGGTTTATAACCTTAAGAGTAGGTGGTATAAACATAATATTCACGAAACTTCATTCTCTTAAAAGTAACAAAGATTCTGCAGAAAACACATTTTTAGAAAGAAAAACAGTATGTCTGGACAAGAAAATAGGAATGACAATAGAGTTAGCCTTGTGTCATCTATTTTAGCAGACAGAAGCCTCTACACCATTATGCCACATGGTGATTCAACAGTGTGTGCAGCATGGCTCAACTGACAGTAGCATAATGCAGAATCTAATGGAATCTTTTATATAGTCTGTGAGTTTCAAGCTGGAAAAAAAATCAGTTTTTACATAGTGATGCTTGAATATTTCTGAGTGTGTTGGGGCAGTTGGTTTTTTTGCTTGTTATCCATCCTACTTTTGAATTCTAATCACGATGCTCTGTTGGCACACAATAAAGTTATTAATATGTCATGGTCGTAACTAAGAAATCAGAAAATTGAGGAACCATGAAATTACCTCACAGAAGACCTCAGTTCCCTATAGATACAAAGGAAAAATCTGGCATTTCAGAACAAGTCTATTTTTTGTTATCACCTGCAAAAAGAAGGTAATTCCATAACCCCATAAAAGAAAATTACAATGATCACTCTGTAAGAACAGCAGACAGAAATTTCTATTTGAAGAAGTATTCAGCTAATATATTAGCAATATTAATTGTAGTTCTACTCAGCATTTATTTTTTCTTAGGAAATTACTTTTTATTAGCCATATTATGAACAAAAAATTACTTCACAGTTCTGTGTAAGGTAGGAAATCTCTCAATAATCCTTGTTTTACTGAAAAGAGATACTGAAGTAAAACATGCTCAGTGCCTTGGCAGATGATTCAGTGACATTGTCAGGCATGATTTTAAGCACTGGCCAGCACTATCACATTAACCTGAAGATAAGGTGGTAAGTCTGTCTGCAATGTCAGCTTCAGACCATCATTTTTTATGAAGTGCCCTTGGGTGACTTGGCCCTTGGCAGAAAAGTAGAGCTATAATAAACTGTTGTGCACTATTATAGTCAAACATTTTTAATGTCTTTCAGCCTACAAAGTTTTTCCATTAGATACTTTCTCCTTTGAGATCACAAATAAACTATTCTCTCTCACTTAAGGCAATTTTAGGCAAGAAAAAAACATTATTCTGAATGACCTTATAAAGTAACTGTATAATTGTACAGAAATACCAATACTATGAAAATGTTACATGGTCACATTAATAGACAGGTTTGTTCAGACTTCTGTGGAAGGATCTCTGTGCAGGTGCATGTTCACATGCAGACAGCACCAACAGTCTGTTTCTCCCTGAATCGAATTGACTGATCTCCAAAGAAAATGGTACAGCAGTGGCTTCTAGGGCTAAGCATTGAATTAAGAGACACCCAAAAGCAAAAATATTTTGGTTCCTAAACATGAATATATTTCCTAATGGAATTTTCAAAACCGAAATCATTGTAAGCAATACATTTTTAAAACTGCATTGTGTATGAAAGTTCCATTAAGCATAAAAATTCTTTTTGAAGCCTTACCATTTTTTAAATCTAAGTCACAGCAGTTAAGTTCTACCTAATCCTCACCCATGCATTCTGTAACAATGTCTGGCATTTAAATATATTTTGGGTTTTTTTATTTATTATCAAGTACTCAAGTTCTAAGAATTGTCTTCCTCTCATGGTTCAGTGTTAAGAGTGACATGACAAAAAGGGTAAAGCTCCAAATGTTATAGGATAAAATAAATGCATTACTTTATTAGTAACATTAACCAATCTATATAGTGGATCTCAATGATCTTTTTAGCAATAAGAGGTGCCACAGTGCCAAGATCTTACAAATACTAAAGAGGTTTCTCATAGTGTGTCAATGTCAGCTTGAAGGTTTACATTTTAAAGCTACATAAGTGAAACAACTCTGAATCTCACCATACACTGAAAAATTAAGATCCCATGGGTTTCAGCACAGGTATTTTTCATAATATATGTTGTTACATCTAATCTATTTTCTGTGGACTTAACTGATGACCAGCACAACAGCCTATTTTAAAAAAATCCAAATCACAGTTTGCTTCATATGCAGTGAAGTTTATTTCTAATGATTGCTGTGTTTTTGAACCAGCCACGATAATTATTGAAATATCAACACTAGGGTGAACTGGGAGTTTTCTGGCAGGACAGTTTTCAAATAGTGAATATAGTCCATAAAGAGTTTCAGATTCAGGGATCCTGTTTTTCATGGATCACCCTTACTACTCACCCTTTAATAAATCCGGTGAGAAAGAAGGGTTTCAAGACAATTGCTAAACCTTGAGGGAAAGGCTTTGAACTTATCCTTACATGTACACATTGTGTGCCTGCGTACATCCATCTGACTTCATAGGCTAATGCAATTGAATACTCAGCTGGAGGCTGAGTTGTCCATGACAGTCTGAGTCTGATTCCTTTTCCTACTGTAATCATAGAATAGTTTGGGTTGGAAGTCACTTTTAAAGGTCCTCTAGTTCAGCCCCCCTGCAGTGAGCAGGGATATCTTCTACTAGATCAGATTGCTCAGAGCATCTGACCTTGAATGTTTCCAGGCATGGGGCATTTACTACCTCTCTGGCTAAACTGTTCCAGTGCTTCACCACCGTCATCACAAAAAATCCTTAGTACTAGTCTGGATCAACCCTCTTTTATTTTAAAACCACTGCCACTTCTCCTATCTCAACAAGCTCTACTACTTTTTTAAGTGGTCATTTGCAGGCTAAGAGTCTGTTTATAGGAAAGGAATATCTACTGCATTTAATCCTTCCTGTCTTTGGAATTCCCATTTTTGCAGCCCAAAGAAGCCCAAGTCCAGCAAACAGGATACCACACATACTTGGTTTGACTTTTGTCTGACTCTTATCTTGTTTTATTTCTGACAAGAGGACAATGATCTTTTACAGCTGTGCATTCTGAGTACTTTTATTATTCTGGGAACATAACTACCTGTAACTTTTACAGAATTAGATGCTCTAAAAATCAAGAAGTAACAAAAGTAGTTCACTTTAATAAGATATAAGGTCTGAATAATTTTTCATGTTTCTCACAATGGTGGCTCACTCAAAGTTACAGGAGAATAAAGATCCCTTTTTTACAATGATTCATAGTTACACAGAAATGAATTTCAGCACTCCTCACACCAAAATTCCTTCTGAAGTACAAACTTTTTGCCCTATAATGCCTTTCACAAATGTAACAAAGACTGCTATCTATTCTCCTTGTTCTTGAGAGTCAGAGGATATGTCAGAAAACTAAAATCATGGTAGTGCAAAGAAAAACACCCTTTAAACTATGGAAAATATCTGAGGCCTAAATACCTTAATGTTTCCATCCTCCACGCCAACCCTAACCCAGAACTGATACAAGATTTTTTATGTACAATTTTAACCTCCATAATTCACAAAGGATTGGTCACAATACACAGTACCTTGTGTAAAACATTTAGATCCCTTCTCAGACACATTATTTCTCTACTCACAGGTCACCTGGACCCTTTCCTCATCAGAAGGGTCCTACAAGCTTGGTAGCATAGCCTACAGATTATCCTAACTCTGCAGCTAAAATAGATAGCGGCCATTGCTTGTAGTACTGTTTATCTCTTTCTACTCTGAAACCTAAAATGTTACATAGGAACCATTGGGCCAATGAAACATGCTATTTTAGTAAAACAGAGATACTCTAATGAGATCTCCAGTTTGAAAGTAGTTGAAACTGAATTGCCTCCTGAAAAAATTCTATGCATCAAAGCAGGTGTGTGCACTGAATAGTCCCAGTGCAGGTAGTTGAATGACTGCCTCTCAGCCAGGCTTCATTTCTCGGGAATAAAATATCCCCCAAGACCCCAGTAGTGTCCCATCAGTTTGGTGCTTGCTGAGGCAAAGTTCAACATAAAGCAACTATTTTCACTAAAGGAAAAAAGTAGTAATGTCATAACCTTGTCCAGACTGCTTCCTTGTTTTGAGTCCTCCCCTATTTTTATGTGCAAGATAATATTCTGAGTCTCTCCAGAATTGTTGATTTTCTCATGCTGTTTATTTTTCTATTCTATTCAGTTTTAGTAAGTCAAATAGAGAGCAGGTTCTTAGTCTGCTCCCTAATCTGGTTTTAAAAGTATATCCTGGAAAGGCAGGACATGTGGCTATTGTGATACAATATATTGTGAGTATATTTGATCTGTTTTCTGCTTTGGCACAAGCTCTGTAACTCCTTGTAGCTGTAACACAGATGAAAATGTCCAGCAGTGAGTGAAGTGCTAAACCACTGAGGGAAGTCTTGGTACATCTCAAACTATGAGTTGCCTAGCATAGACTCAACTCAGCTACTTGCAGTCCAAAGAGAAGTGGATGTTTGAAAAGACACAGCTGGTCTAATGACTCTCATTGGCTAATTCTATACAATTTGCCCTTTAGAAGCCTCTTTCTCCACAGGATAGAGCAATAGCCTTGGTATCAAACCCTGGAGTTTGAACCATCCTGCTGAGACAGATGAACACAGGCACTCTTGAACATGTCCCACATTGCTAATAATAGAGCAGAAGATTGAATTATGATTTAATTTTTCCTTTATCCTTGTTATCAAATTCTATATGTCTCCTATGTGAATCATCTCAGCTGCTTCAGCCAGTTTCATATTATAAGAACTGTAGCAAGCTTTGTTTCCCAATAGATTTCTTTGATGTCATTCCCTCCTTTCACTCTTCCCTTCATTCTAAGCTGCTAGAAACCTTTACCAGATCATTTCTATCCAGGAGATAAATGATACATCATAAAATGGAGATACATATCATCTATCTACAGGCATCCCTCATATTGGGAAAGACAGCAAAATGGGCTTGCTTTCTTTGTGGTGGAGAGAGCATGAGTCTTTTTATTTCCAGGAAAACACTGAAAGCATTCATAGCCATCTTCCCCATGCTGCAGAACATAGAAGGCTTAGAAACAAGACAGTCCTTTTTCTTCTTTTAAAGTAATGCACATGCCATACACTACAATTAGTTTTGTGTGTGTTGCTGCTTGTTGAAGAGTTGACTGGCTGACAAAAATTATGTTTCACAGTCCTCTTCACAAGTTAGAAAGAAATGCCATGCAATGGATTACACACAAAAAAGCAATGAGAAAAAACTGGATACAGACAAATATATATGAAATACATTTGAAACCAAGAGTATGGAAACAGGAGGTAACCATGCTGGCAAGGTGCCAAAAACTAACCAAAAGATTCATGCTTCTCTGCACTGGCCTATAAGCTGACACCTACAGGTTTTTATTGCTTTCACTGCAAAACATACTTTTCTATCTTGACCTGTGGGAAGAAATTTTTTTGAGGGGAAACACAACAGGTACAAGTCAGTCATTGTTTTGCTCATATAACAAGATTATTTTCCAGGTATAGATAAACTTCATTGAATGAGTCTTCTTCAAACATTTGTTCAGTTAGAAAACATGGGAAGCTACTGTACTTATATATCTTTTAGCCTTTTAAAAACATTCCTTACCAAACCAGCAACTGAGTCTTAAAGAAGAAAAGTGAAAGCCTTCTCACAAACATGAAAGTACAACAGTCATAAGTTGATTAACTCAAGAAATAAATGTGGGCTATGATTCTTCACACTGCAGAAGAAAACAAATCCTGAGAAAACATATAATCTTTATTTTTATTTTTAAATTTCTGCTGCTTTCAGAAAGTTATGAGAAAAGAAATCTCTGATAACTGATTTAAAATTAAATGTGTGCCAAATTTAAGAAGTATGAACTTCCATTAAGGCTTGGATGTGAGAGGAGCTATAAAAGTTTGGAGAAGTCTTGATGGAACATACATGTACTTGCATTTCAGAAACTGAATTATGGTAAATATTTCACTTCAGATTTTCCACTTAAGTCTAATTTTTACCTTACCTGCAATATTTATAAAGGGAGGGAGAGGGGGAGGGAAGAGAGGAGGAGGAAGGGAGGGTCCAAGGAGATTTTTTGTGACTTTTCAATCTGTAAAGGGGGCGTGGGGTGGGGGGTGGTTGCAAGAGACAGAGAGGCTTTTTACCAAGGCTCATAGTGACAGGACACAGGAAAGTGTCTTATCCTGAAAGAAGACAGGTTTAGACTGAACATAAGGAAGATATTTTCTGCAGTGAGGGTGAGGCCCTGGCACAGGTTGCCCACAGAAGCTGTAACTGTCCCATTCCTGCAAGTGTTCAATACCAGGCTGGATGGGGCACTGAGCAACCTGGCCCAGTGAAACCTGTCCCTGCCCATGGCAGGGGGCTGGAGCTAGAAGATCTTTAAAGGTGCCTTCCAACCCAAACTTTCCTATGATTCCATGATTTGTAGCAACATGGTACTTTCTTAACATGGCAGACAATAATGTGCATCGTCATTTCTATGGCAAATCTAATCACTTAGCATAACATTCTAGAAAACCAGATTTTTTGATTGGTTTAATTCTTTGTTTTTTCTTCTCTTCCCTTTACTTATTTCAATATGCCAGTTTCAGATGGTTTAGCTTCTCCAAATTTGCTAATTTCAAAAAGCTTTCTGTTGAAACCCCTGTAGACAGTTTTACAGATAAAATCACAGAACACTGGCATCAAAAATTATGCTGTTTTTTGGCAAAAGTTGGAGATTAGACAAAAAAGTGTTGCATTATCAAACATTCTGCTCACTGGAAATAAGCAACATTTTTGAAGGGAAAGAAATGTTCAGCTTTGCTTCAACTGCAGCATTCATTACAATGTTATATTATACTACTACTAAACTAAAGTCTGATTCTTCACCGTGATCCATCCTCAGGATATGCATGTCATGGAAAATCCTAAGTACTACCTTGCAGATTTAAAAAAAAAATTCAAAATGCCACTATGTAAATTGATTTTTTTTTCTTCTCCTATGTTCTTATAATGTAACTAATTTTTCTTCTGATATATCACACTATCATATAGCTTGCATATACCACAGCACACAATTTGCTGCAGTGTTATGGTTTTTAAAGTCCATGTGAGCCATACCTTTCATCAACCTTACTGCAAATAGAGCAACAGTTTTCAGTAATTGACCAAAGACTAATCTCTATTATATCTGTTGTAATGTGTATGTCAGTCATGCTATTCAGGAATACTGAGCTCCAAAAGATCAAATAGAAATTTAGTAGTGATGTTTTGTAAAGCTAAGCTAAAAGAACTTCCAAACACAAGATAAAAACCCTAAAAATGTAAAAACATAATGGAAAAAGACTGCTTCATAGAAAAACTAAGAAATTAGATTAATTAAACAAATTCTTATTTGTACATTAATTGAATATTGAACATAATGTACAAGTAGGATTTCATGGTATATTGTGTTACACTTAAGATCTTCTTACTGACAAAATGCTAAACAAAGAATTTACTATTGTTTGTCTAATTAAAATCTTAACAGCCTACTGAAAACCATAGAAAATCTTATTATTAATCCAGTTACAATTATACCAACTTTTCATATTATTCAACTATTACAGGAAAATCTCATTAATAATATAGCTAAATCTGCATACACATAAACTTTTGAGTATCAATCCCTTTTCTCCAGTGATACACACCTGGTCCCTGCTCCTCTGGTTCCTAAGGCCAACAGATTTAGCCCTCCACAAGATAAACAGAAAGAAGGGGGGAAAACCAGTGTCCCAAGTCCTTGATGTTGATGCCTGGTATTCCTTCTCCCTTAGCCTTGGATCTGGCTGAGGTTGTATTCACACATTTTCTAACACTGTGTCCTTATTTCCTCTTTTTTAAAATGAGTTCTCTAAAGTCAGTCCATCTGCACCCATTAACTGCTTATTGAATGAAATTAAGTCCCAGTTACTTTGTTACTGAATGGTTTTACAGGTTTGTTGGATCATTACCACGTACAGTATTCAAAGACCTAAGCAGAAACAAGTTGGGCAGTACTATACCTGCTGCAGGACAATTGTTACCACAGCCATCATGAGCTCCAGATATTAAAAAATATATTCCAAAAGCCCACATTGACAGTATAAGGTCTCTAGCTGTTTTCTAGTAAAACCACACACCCCCATAAACCTTTTTTCCAACTTTATTTGAAAAAAAACACTCCTTTGTTACAGGATTTCCAAAGACCCTTCTAATTACTTTTATATTGCTTGCAAATACATCAAAATTAAAATTCTCTTTTGTCAAATACATTCTAACTTGCATAACCTGTCTAGATAAGATGGAGCAGAATTTAGAGAATAATTTTACTTTTGAACTTTTATCGCTTTTGCAAAAATTTATTTTATGTAAGTGGTTTATCATTAATTAGGTCTTCAGGTGTCTACTTTGAATGCAGATTCAATTTACCCTAAAGCTAAAAAACTAGGAAATGTGGCAGGCAGACTATTTAAAATAAATTCATGTCGATTCAAACATTTTCAATTATAATCCCTTTGAAAACATGGGTGCTGCATTTCAGAACACTTAACACTCAAGGACCTAGCTGGAAACCCCAAAATTGTCACTTTCATATGCATAATTGTATAGTGACGAAGAAGGGAAAGCAAGAAAACTGCCTTATAGTGAACTATGGAAAGATGCTGCCAATAAAAATAAAAATATATTGTCTGAATTTAATTTGAATACCAGGATTAAAATAAGAACTAAATGTTCTGTATAACACACAAGCCATTGATGTTGACAGACACATTCTTATAACTAGGATATGTCATTGAGAAGAAATTTTTTCCAGATTTGAAATACATGGAGTATTATAGTTCTATCTTTTTAAAATTCCCAATGCTTCCTGAAGATCTATTACCTATGCTCATAAAGAATAGAAAAAGGTTAACCCTAAGTGCTGGTTTACCATGCTATTAACTACATTTAGTTGTTTGGTTTTTTTTTTCCAAAGTCTTTTAAATATGAATAATACCTGAGCTAAAGAGACAACTGTGTCTAGAAATACTGTAAAACAGCCTTTAACTCTGTAATAATTAACTTGCTACCAGGTTTTGTTTTAAAATATGTTTGCTTATTTAGCACACATAGCTTAAGTGTCAGAGTTTAAGTACCTGATATAGACAAATATTAAATGAAGTACACTTGCTCAGAAGATAATTTTATAGCATCTTCAAGCAGGGCATAATTAAGTTACTCTGTCATACAAAATGATGGAGGCTTAAGTAAGTAACAGCTGGTTACCCCAATGGCTGTACAACTGAAGGGCAGCCTTTGGCAGGAAAAGCTGTGCAAACACAATCAATACATTATGCTAATGGGAACAATGTAATGAGCAAGGAAGCAGCTAAAACAGAATGACAAAAAGAAAAACAAACAATCAAACATGTCCCTGCAGCCCTTAGCAAGCATTTCAATTGCAATTTGTGAACAGAAATCTTACAATGGCTATACTCAAGTACTAGTCTTATCTAGAAATGTTTGCTGTGTTCATTCCTTATGTCAGAATAAATTTAATGGCAGCCAGATGAATCCACTGATGGCTGCTTCCTTGGCTTCAAAGAATTTACACCGTATTACTCCAAGTGATGAATTTACCAAAACTTATAAACTAATAAAAATATTTTTTCATTAATTTTCTCTCTGATATTTTAGCAAAAAAAATTAACTAAACTGCAGTATAAATTAGACTTAAAAATCTGCATATTATAAGACCATTTCCCCTCTGCTGCTACTAATCTCTCAAGGTCTCACTTGAGTGTTTACTTGCCTTGGTGTCATTCTGATTTATTTTGTTCTGTAATTGATTGTGATATTACTCCAGTACAGATTTTCTGTTAGATTTATTCAACTGCAGAAGACCCTTGTGAATTCCCTAACACACTCTGAATCAGGAAAAAACACCCACTAATCTGAACTGGATTTTAGAAGCACGCACCAGGTTCTTCAGTGCAGAGGGTAGGTATGTTGCATGCTAAACATGATACATTCTGTGCTACAACTAACCCACAGCCCTTTCAGTTCCATGCTACATCTAACCTACAGTCCTTTCAAAGACCACTGTAAAAGACTTCCAACATAAGTGTTGGTTTTTTTTGAATGAATCAGTGTTGCATGCTAAACATGAATTGTTCTCTGCTACTCTGATAAGCTTTAAATTTCTTCTTTGCCTACCTGGAGAATTCTTAATGCAAAGCAGGATTCTGCTGACTCTCACAGAAATGTGCATTTTTAGCCTAGAGGACCATCTCTGTGCTATCTCAGAATAGGATCTCAGGAGAGCAACAGGGCAGAGCAGTGATGACATATATAACATCCCCCTTCACCCCTCTGCCCTGCCCATGGAAACTAGCCTTCTAACTTCCACTTTCCTTTTGCTATTTGTATGTTCAGGATAAACTGATAGTAGTTTTTTGGATTGGTTTGTTGGGTTTATTTTTTTCAATTTAACTGCAACTTTCTCTGGGGAAGTTTCAATTAATTTGTCACAGATAATAAAAGAGCGAATACAGTGTAGTCCTTCCACAATCCTTATATGTTATTATTATTTATATATTTGAACTCTCGGTAGCTACAGTCTTAGTTACCTATTACAATAGGTAATACTGCATAATAGGTACCATGGGAAATTAAAATATGTAATGCTGCATACTAGATTCAGCATTAGAATATCTCTGATGTCAGCATCCAACATTTGTTTTTCCTCTGTCATTCCTGCCTGTCAAGAATATTAACCCTGAAATAAAAACCCTAACATTTTAACTTTTCTGGGAGCAATACCAGAAGACAGAAACTTGTAAGTTTGGCAGCAGTAAATGTGTATAAATTGCACTGCAGCACCAACAACAATGTGGGCTTGTGACTGATTCAGAGCTGACTCTAGTATGCCTTGGCTGTAGTATACTCAGGGGAAATATGAGTGACCCAAACATTTATTAACTCTCACAAATGCAGTTAATCATACAAGGTGAATCTGGCACACTGGGATATTCAGATATCCATCTATTCTTGTTATGGTTACATGTACAGAGAAGATAAGCCAGTGTGTTTTCCTTCAGAGATCTGAAATACTTCCTGTACAGTCACTGTTATCATCTGCCACAAGACTAGGAGAGATTTGTTGTCAGCCTGAAAAGATGTTGTCTACAAGGGCAGAACAGGCCTAGATTCAAGCAGAATGTGAAGTATAGCCACCAAGAGATTTCAGTTTCCTGAAATCAGTTTCTAGCTGTTCAAATTTGAACTCTAAACAATGGGAATATGTTGGCCTGAGCCATGAGGAGTTGGTGTAAAATCATCTCTTAGCTTTTTAACATCTGCAATACTGTGACCTACTGTTATATGATGGTGTCAGCATTACTGCTGGGAGGGAAATGGCTCATCCCTTGTGTTAGCCTTCTGAGTGCTAAAAAGAGGCTTTGTACCAAATCAAGACCTGTTTTTTCCCTCGTGCTGAAAATCCATAAAACATTACAAGAATCCAAATAAATTTTACTGAATAATTTGATTTCCAAAAAGACTTTGTTTCATTTATAAGTATAGTTAGTTCAGGGTGGAAGGAACCTTGGGTCACTAGTACAACATTCTCCTCAAAGCAGGGTCAGCTTTGCAGTCAGACTTGTGTCTCAGGTCTTTATCCAGTCAGGTCTGTCAAACCTCAGAGGATGAAGAAAGACTCTTGGGCAACCTTTTGAACTTCACTGCCTTCAGAGGGAAAAACATTTTTTTCTTTTAGCCAGACTAAATTTTGTTTAGCCAGACTAACTTTATTTCAATTTATGTCCATGGATTCCTGTTCTACCACCTCCACTGCAAAGGGACTGGCTCCATTCTCTCAGTGACCAAGAGAGAGGCACAAGGGGCTGCTGTTCAGTCTGTCCAAAGCTGGCTCTGCTCCAGGCTGAACAAGCCCAGCTTCATCAGCCTCTCCACACAGAGCAAGGGCTCCAGGCACCAATAATCATGGTGGTCCTTGTGCTGAACTTGCTATGTGTCTTAGGAGGTTCTGGGAGGTCAGTATTTCAGATGTGTCCTAATGAGGACTAGGTAGAGAGAGGTAATCCTTTCCCTTAATTTACCTATCTGCTTCTGTTAACAGAGCCCAGGAGGTTTGTTTGTGACATGAGTCTGTTAACTCATAACCAGTTCGATGTCTGGGAGGCTTTCATGGCCCTTTCTGCAGAATTTCTACCCAGCCAATCAGTTTTCACCCTGTACCATTGCAAGGTCTGTAGCTTTACATGGACCAAACTTTGCATTGTGACTTGTTAATTTTATGTGGTTTCCTGTTGGTTCATTCCTCCATTCAGTCTAGATGTCTTTGTATGACAATCCTTTCCTTTAGCAAATCAGCAATTATACCCCAATTTATTACCATCTGCTATTTGGCAATTAGTAAAGATGTTTAACAGGTCCCATAACAGATCTCCTGTGGCCTTCAAATAGAGTATGACATGGATCCATGACCCTCTGATCCCTTTTATCTAAACTGACTCTTACCTATCTGATGCACACCCACCAAGACTATAACATCCTACACTTAGGTACCAAAATATTGCAGGACACAGTGTCAAAAGTTTTGCTAAAATCAAGCTAAGTGACATCCCCAGCTTTCCTCTCATCCACAAACACCCATGTCCCATTGAAGAAGACAATCAGGTTGGTTAGGTATGTTGACTGTTTCCAGTAAATTTCTTCTCCTTCATGATACAGAAATTTGTTATGAGAGGGCTTTCTCAATGATTTTTCCTGGGACCAAAGTGATACAAATTGCCTTGCTTATATAGCTGAACGTTTTTAGCTTTCAAAAGGGCTCTTAAAATTTAGTACTATCTAGTTACTTATCTGAAAATAGGAAAAGATATCACCACAAATTAGATAATAGAAGTAGTTATAATTAGGTGTTGCTTCACAAGTCCTGTACTAGTAGTAGTAGTAGTAATTAAGACATGTTGCTGAATTATCTGAAATGAAAAAATGAGTGGTGTTACTGAACAACCTAATGACTTTATTAATACTTTCCTTTCTTTGTCTCTGTGGTATATGCTTGACATTTTGACCTTCCTTCTGTCTTCTTGAACAAATAGAGAAAATTGAGATAATGACCATATTTTAATTTGCTTTAATTGTATTCAATTTGCTAATTATAGATATTTAAGTAACCTAAATAACAATTATCTCAATAATTGTTACTATAAATTAACATTCAAAGTAAGACAATGAAGTATGGTGAAACCTGTGTAAAGTACATGGTATTCTGATCAGTTCAATTAATCATCTTTATTTTTATGGTATCACTTAATTGAATACTTTACATAAATTAAGGGCTTCAATTCCTCAAAGAATTTTATAAACATTCCTTATTCATTTGAAGTCTTTTGTTCAGTACTGAATATCCATTGCTCAAAGCCAACTCAGAATTCAACAGTTTGTATGTTTTAATATGTTGCCAATGTTTTAAACAGAAAATCCCTTTGGTTTATATTCCTATATATTCAGGTTGTTGTTGCCCAGATGCTGTAATGATTAAATAGGACATTCCATCTCTGGAGGAAAACCAACTCAATTAAGTGCAAGAACTAAAAGGCAGTTTTCCTTCCTCTTCCTTAAAATAAATTTTAAAAGGCAGTTCTTGCTTTTTCTACTCCGAAACTATAATTAATATCTGTCCTTGTATAACAAAATTACAGAGAACAGTTGTATGCCAATTGGAACATAACCATTCAACTGCCAGTCACTAGATAGGGATTTTCTGTAACTAATAAAAAAGGACCATCACTAGATTTGTTAGTTATGGTTTCAATGCATCTAAATACAGGGATCAGCAGTCTTTTTTCCTTTAAACTAATGAGATGATCAATTTGCTTTGCTTTCAGTGAACCTGATTCAATGGGCTGGAATATAGCCTGCAGCCTGCAAAATGATGGCCAGACAAAAGACCCAACCTTGTTGGTTCCTCTAACTGCTTTCTTGGACTATTCTGACTTAAACACTTTATCTTGCAGATCACCCTTTTTTCAATGCAAAATGTAATGCTTGTCTAAACTAAAAAGCTTCCACCACTAGCTAGTCTGCTGGGGCTGTGCTGTCAAATCCCCTCAATGCATGCCAAAAAGAGATACTCTCCTGCCAGCACAGTTACATCACTTCACTGAGTGACAGATGCAAAACTAACATTAGCTTTCCTCTTTTGGCATAACCACACACTGGGATTTTGCCAGCGTAACTATATTAGTCAGGTTTGGTTCGTGTGTGTGGGTTGGTTAACTTTATTTTCTGCTCTCCAGATAATGTCAGCAATTCTTTGTAGACATGCCATAAGAATGCTACTATTAATGATAAAAATGGCAGCTAACAACAACTTCCATCTATAAGGTACTTAACTTACTAAAATGTCCTGAAAGATTAAAAACGTATGCTTAAGGACCACAGACTTCTGTTTGATTTGATCAAAAACAAACAGCTCACTGGATGTTCCAATGTTTCTTCTAGCTGTTTGATGAAAAATACCATGGTCTTTATCTGAAGATTTTCCTATATTGGACTATTCATAGTTTTGTTGGTTTTTTTTTTGTTTTTTTTTTTTTTTCGTGCAGAGGAGAGATAATATCCTATAATATCTTGTCAGGTGTAGCTCACACCACAGCTTGTTTATCTCTTCCTTAGATGTCAGTTTAGGAACTCCACTTCTAAATAAAAGTTGGCAGAATCAACTTTTTTTACTTTTTTTTTGTTATGGTTTTGTTGTTGTTGTTTGGTGGTTTTTTGTGGTTTGTTCTTTTTTTTGGTTGGTTGGTATTTTTTTGTTGTTTGTTTTTGGTTTTGTTTTTATTTGTCGTGGAAATGAGATAACTAGGGCTGGTCATATGTACATTCTAAGTATTTTTTATATACAACTGCATACACTTTCCATACTTTATTCTATCTGGTAGAACCTCACCAATTCCTATGTCAGACTCATCAATTTTATTTTATTTCCTTCAATCATTCATATAAATCTGGAGAACCAACTAGTTGCTGCTGTTGTTTTATCACTGGTTAGTAAATCTGGCCAATATTTCAGGCATCTACAATATTAGTTTTTCAAAAGGAACAGAGATTTTTTTTCATGCTTTGGAAATCACCATGAATAGCAAACAAAGAATAAACATGGTGCAGTAAAATGTATGCAGTTATTTTATTCATTATTTAGCTTTATAACTGTATAAATAATCTGGCCTGGAGTAAGAACAGTCCAGTCAAATTTAGCACACCATTGTTTTTATGCAGTAGTAGTTTGTGCAAATTGTGTTTGTGACAGACTATTATAGTACTAGGCAATATTTTGTATGGAAGTAACAGATGACCCATGACAACTGTAACTAAAATATATTTTTACTGGTGTTACATAGCTAATAAGGCCATCATATTCAATCTATTGAGCTTCACTAAGAGGCAAAATAATATATAGTGCATGATAAAATATCCATGAAAAAGAAAGCCCTATTATTTACCAGCTACACAAATAACCACAAGTGATCCTAGCCACTGTCTCCCTTGTGAGCCTTTTAGAATGAATCCTTAGGTCAGGACACTTACTTTGGTTCCTGTGTCCTACCTTGTAACCTCTTCTGCTTTTATCTCTGAAGGCATTTTTAGACAGCTATTATCTGACAGGTTGCTTGCATCACTGACATAGTATCCTGCCTTCACTGCCTTCCCTGATTGGATGGCCTAATTTTTGCCAACAGGAGCACTGAATGAAATCATTATTAATGCCCTGAGACTGTTCAGGTGAAGGCTAAGACTACTTTAGAATGGAGGATATAATAGGAGACAGGAAGTATGGGAACATTAGAAGATTAAAAATAATTTCCTGTCCTTCCCTACTGCCTTTACCCCCACCCCTGCAACAACACATTTTTTGCTTCTTTTGGGCTGTAAATAGGAATTCTAGAGTTTATATTAGCTGTGTTCCTACCTTTAAAAGGAAAAAAGGAGAGTGAAATCAAAACCAGATACAATATTTAGCAAATTTTGCAGACCCTTTCTTTTGTCATTTTCTTACCAATCAGTTGCTATTTCTGCCATCATTCTCAGCCTTCCTTTTCCACTGTTGTTCACCCTAATCACTGGCAGCCCCTGGCTTTTACTTCTTGAATATTTCCAAGGCATGTTTAAAGGCTAATCAAAAATGTCCATGGTCATTTGCCCTCAGATGATGAGTTCTTGCACCATAATATTGAGGAAAGAGGTGGTATACATTTTTTATCTTCACAAGTAATTTTTATATTGCATGTAAATATATAAACCTTCTTTTATTTGATGTTGTGTTGCAGATATTTTGCATTAATCCACATTACTCATAATTTTCCTCCACTCATATGAAAATACAAAATCTACAAAAAAGCATTAATGCTAAAGAGGGGTTGAAAGCCCATTTAGTTTCCGTGTATATACTCCAAGCAAAACTGCATTTTTTGTAGTTGCAACAGAAATGTAAGAAAATAGGGAGAATGCTTACTGAATCACAAGTCAAATAGCATAAACAAAACCATAAATATATTATTCCACTGTTTGCTCAGCTCTAAACCTGACACTTAACAAGAAACGTTTAGCCACATGAGACAGGAAATTGAATCTTCTCATTTATCCACATTCACGCTCTGTCTTTTGCGTTTGATTTGTGCCAGATTAACAGAAGAGAGTGAGGGATGAGCTAAATTGTTTCTCCCTGTGCAGAGGGAATGAAGAGATCTCCCAACAGCAAGTGGCTTTCCTCACCATATGTGCTTCTTCATCTTGGCCCAACAGGGCAGGAAAATGAACCTGAGGATTTTTAACACATTTTATGTAACTTTTAGCTGCAGTGCTTTGCTCCATTTTTACTTTCAGTGCCTCATTCACACGCATTTCACATAGAGTGGCTAACCTCACAAATTGGAAAAGATTTAACAGTGTGGCAAGACCATGGAATTCAAATTTATTTGTTACATGAGGGTGAAATTCAGGTTAGTACTTTACATATACTCGTGATATAGCTCAGTAAGCAGGGCTCTGTTTTTGCAGACATGAACATACTTAGTTATCAGTTCCCAAGTAGTACAAAATCAGCCTTGCAAAACGTGAGAATTTCATGAACTTGCTGAAGAGGTGAATACAGATAAAAATCAGTTTAGAGAGCCTTACCCAAACCAGCTGACAATGCCATGGCAAGGACCTAGTCAGTGAAAGACCATTCAGTTTGAAAGACTGCATCTCCACATGAGCATCACCCTCTGCAACACATTTCAGCCAATTAGTGGATTCTTTAGCAAGCATCCTGTCTGTGAAAGTTTGCAACACATGAACCAGACTCCTGAATCTTTTTTTAATGATAGACTATCATGTTGTAAGCTCACTTTGCAAACATACAACCTAATTTCAGCATTTCAGATGCAGCATTTAAAGTTGTTTCTTAAAATGCTGGACGTTCATGTCTACACTGTTTACACCACATTGCATGATGGACAGCTTTGAAGGAAGCACAAATCAAGTCATCCTTCTTTGTTGTCGTCATCATATTGATCATTGATGATCCCCATTACAAGGGTATATATAATACTGATACCAAAAGAGATGAGATGAGGAAAGGGCTGTAGTTTTGCTGCCAGTTGTAAAGTCAATGGAACACAGCCAATGCCCTTAAGACTACATGATGTGCACTTGCCTCCCAGAAAAAACCTGAAACACTAGTGAGACAATGTGATGCATTTTACTTTTGTATCCTGATTCAGGACAAACCAACCTGCAATAGCAGATGCTGAAGTAAACCTTACCTCTGAATTCTGAGGAAACAGTAAAACTCCTTGCTACCATTTTTAGAAGTGTGTAAAGAAAGTTTCTGAGAACAGAAGAGATCTAAGGGAATCGATAGCTTAAAATGTTGTCTACAGGTATTTTTAGATTAATATCTCTCTGTACCACTTCATTCTTAAAAAGCAAAATGTATTTTTAAGTGGACCAAAAGAGCTTTCTTTCATATTTTATCAACACAATTTATAAAGCAATCAAATGTTTGAAAAAGTCTTTGTTCCTAATCTATGGGCAGAGTTGATTCAGACATTTGATTTCTTCATAATAGACTTAGGGCTTTCTTCCAAAATTTACATCATATTATATCAGATGATCATTATGACTTACAAAAAGGTCCATGAAACAGAAATAAAAGTACAATTCTATTCAGAGTAAAGGAATTTACACATTGTATTTGTGAGTTTATGCTTTAGGCTACTAATACTTTATAAATGATACCACAAACAATAACTCCTCTCCCAAATAAATAATCTATGTCTACTCCTATTTTCACTTCTATTCAGAAAAACTAAAATTCAGACAAACAGAAGTACAAATTAAGGCCTAACTAGCTATATATGCATACATAACTGCTAAGCTAACTACATATATCCCTTTAATTAGGGATTCTAAAGTTATATATATAAAGATTCTGAATTTTCTTATTTGTAATTCTGGAAAATACGAAAGATTTTGATGGCATTGATTGCATGACTGAAGGGAGTATGAATATAAAAGTTTTTATTTGCACCAATTAACTGAACATTGAAATCAATTTAAATAAAGCAATAAAGCAAACGTTTATCTCAGAACATTCCAACTCTCAAAGTTTAAACAGAACAGTGGTGCTATTAGTTATCAAAAAACTCTTTAATCTCTCAGTCATGGCTCTCAGTGTACTTTAAAATCACAACTGTCTCATTTCTTCTCAGTGAAAACCTTCCAAGTTAGCCATCATTTGAAGTTCTTATTTTCCTATGAGTACCACACTGTGAGGGTTTTCTGACAATGCCTTTGGGGGATGAAAAGTACCCTAATTTTCACTTTTTCAAAACCCTCTGACTCTGCAGCAGTCAGGCCTTTCTGAATACACAGATAACAAAACTGGGAGTTTACTTCCACCGTCAGCCTCTGACTACAAAATATCTTCCCAGCATTCTGCCAAAGCTTACTCATTTCTACCACTAGAGTCCTTCCATTATTTAATTTTATTTTTAACTTTTATTTTTCTTTCTTGTCAATACTAAAAAGTCAGATAACTCGGAGCTACAAACTATCAGAAGTTAGAGGTTGTTAAGGGATATGACAAAAAAAACAGGATTTTAAAGGGACAGATTATGTGTGTGCAAATATTTCTTAAAGATAATGTTTCCTGAGAAAGAATTCCACAATGACAGTAATGTTCTCTATGAAAAACAGAAGCTACAGAGTTGATGCTTAAGGCTCATGGCTTATGCAAATGTTAAATAAAAGCTGACATAGCTAAGATATTTATTAAAATTATTATACAATTTAGTAAGCGTTTGTTTGCCTAAGGGTCATTATTTCAGACCACTGAAGTCCTATGAGTGTTAGGACTCCCATTATTATATATTTTTTTTTAAATCCCAGGTAATTACTATATATTAAACATTTTAGCAGATATAAAAGGGTAGCTTCTGTGCTATTGGAACATTCATTTTTATATTTGAAAGCTTCCATACAGAGCATGTTCATAGACACAATGTTTGATAAATACTGCACCTTTATATGTAAAAAGATGACAGACAAGGCATTGACAGGTGGACACTGACATTTCTGTGGTCATTCTAAATGCAGTTTTTAGTCAGAACCTGGACTTGGAACTCAGCATACTGACTAGAAGCCTAGGGTGACTGTGTTCACATACCCTACGTGTCTCCATACTGTCAAATAAATCCCAGTTTATCTGTCTGGAACAAGTATTGCCATGAGGAAACTGCATTATCCATCTCCCTTACGAGGGGGTCGTTGTGATCTTGTATCCTTTTATTCATTGCGCTCTATCCACCAGCTCTGTACAAATATCATGTGACCATTAAGCACAGTGGAGGTTATCTCATGTTCCTTTTTTGTTGAAATACACTGCAAACTGGCTTTCCTACAGTAATTATACATTTTTAATATTTTTAAAAACCACAGCGCTGTAACAGCTACTGAGGAGAAATTAACTCTACCCTAGCTAAAACCAGGACATGAGTCCTTTAAGGAAAAATGGCTCTGTGAGACAGACACAGACAGAAGAAAGGCCAAGTGAGAGGCTAACTGTCCCCATTTTACCTCCAGGGCAGTAACTAAGCAGTCTATCCACAAGCCACACAGCACTTTTCTGTCAGAACAAGCCCCCTGAAGATTAGGAGACTCCTCTAAAAGAAGAGGTACTTTTTAAACTGTTGGTGCCACAACAATTATGTCAGATTAGGAAATTTCATGAACTGCATAAAACCTAAAAGCTTCCACTAGGATGAAGAGTCATACATTATGCATTAGAAAGGTATTAAACAGTGGTTTGCATTATCAGATGAAAGCATCTTGGAGTAATCACAAATAATTGAGCATTTGTTGCCTCCACTTAAAAAATAAAAGTAAAAAGTATACTGTGGTTATGCAAGTGGAAAATCAAAGCATATGATGCAGTTTACAGATGCATATTTTTTTAACTGCAGAGAATACAAATTTCAAACTTCAGGATGAAGACATGAGGAAATGAAGACATGATTTTATATGAAAGATTTTTTTATAACCACAGCTACCTAATGATTGTGGGTGAGGTGATTGTGTTTAGTTTTATTGTATTATTTTTTGTATGGAAAGTTTGATCAGATTTCTCACATGAAGTAGGGCTGCAAAAAACAGACGAGGAACAAAAATTCAAAAGTTCATAAAAGATTTTCAGGAGCTCACAAACACTAACAACAATGCCATATAATGGGAAACCAATAACAAGGTAAAAACGGTGACATGAAAAACCCCTACAGCTCTATTCTATTACAAATAGCTTTTTAATTTTTAGAGATATATACTAAAAAATGAAACATACCTATTTTTTTTAATGTTAGAGTATGTAGAAGTTACCAGAATAGATTAGGTGTGATCCAAGTGGTTAAATACCATGACTTAAAGAGTGGCCAAAGCAGAGTATTTTAGAGGAAGGTATGAAAGAGACTTAGTCATAAAATGCTACCCTCTAAAGTCCTTATCTTCATATTAACCACTAGAGACTACACTAAGCCCTCAAGTATGATATTTTAACCATTAAAAATTTTTATAGCACTAAAAAATTATGTACTATTTTTATAATTATAATTTTTTTAAACTATCATTAGAATTCTTGGGTTCTGACAGATGTGTGTAGGCTTATCTGTGTATCTGCAGAATTAATAGTTGTTTTGGGATCTGCCACCACACTTTTATGAGTATATAACATATCATGGTGATGTGCATTGGCACTCAAGAGTTTGGCCTCTTACTCTCTCTATACAGCTGCTGTACTCATTATGAAAGTAAAACACTTATCCTTTGGATAGACAAAACTCCTACCACAGTAGAATCCCTTCAGAGCTCACTACAGCTGAGCATTCATTCTGTGTTTTTATACTCAGGTACACCTGGATTTTTGATCATGAAGCTATATAAAAATGTTGAGGAATGTAGGCACTGAAATGCTTTTGAACACCAGGCAGAGGCGAATGAGCACTGCCTTGGGTGCCAGGGGATTTAGAGAGGACTGCGCTGAATCCTGCATGGAATCACCACTAACAAGGACTACTAGTCACACTTCTTCATGTCACTAACAGATTCAAGGGCAGCGATCATTTCAGAGGAGATATCCTGAGATACCCTTTATCTCCTGGGAAAGGAGCAGTGTAATTTTTCTATGTTAGTCATCAGTTCCCATTTACAAGCAGCTGTAGCTGAAGGCTGTGTTTCCCTTAGGGCTGGTGTAGAATATAGTATACAGCACTCCATGAAGGAAGGGTACAAGATAATGAACTTAAGTCAACAACAATTTTTTTACCTCTGATTTGGCAAATAAACTATCATTTAAAAACTGGTTGGGATTGAATGAGATGCATTTATTCTGGATTTGCTCACAGAAAACTCAATAATGTTAATAATTTTTAATTACTAAGTATTTTATTTATCACTGCATAATATATTTTCTTTTCAGGCCCTTGAAAGAAAAAAATTAAATCAAATAGAGCTATGAGAGACAGAAGAGGTGGTGGCATCCTTTTATATCATAAATGTTGTTTAAGATTTTGTTGTTTTACCTCATAACTATTCTTTAGAATGGAGGGACTTGGTCTAATATTTCCCAGAAAGTAGCATAAACTTGCTAGAGAGAATCATGGAATTATATTTTTCCATAGAGACTCAAGAAAGTGGCTTAACATACCTTAAACCAATATGCAAAACTGTTAATTAAACTGAAATTTGAAAGTAGAGCTTCATGCCTGGACTTGTAGGAATACTGGCAACAGAGGTAAAGACCACTGATCTGGTATTCTCATGCTATGAAAAAATTGGGATCTATGTACAAAGCAGCAACATTTTCTGTACAGTGATCATGTGAAAGTCTGTCCAAATGGCAAATTTTCAGGACAATGACTCCACCAAATGTCTTGCCCACTGTAATTAACGTTATAAGTGATCCAAACACCATTTGCTGAGAATTAATTCAATATTCCCACATGTAATTTTCCATCTACTGGCAGCTACTTTCTCCTCATTTGCATAACCAAATCAGAACACAGGAATAAAAAAGAAAGCCATTACCAAAACATTCTCCCCGTGCAGTCCTAGGAGATCTCTCATAACAATCTTTAGCTAGTCACTCATTTGAAAAAAGTCCAGGAAGGTTGTTCAGTGAAAACAGAAATCAGCTGCATAAACTTTCCAGAACAGCTACTGGATACTTTGTTTCCTCTCAAAATCATTAGGTAATCTTAGAAAATAACTGAATATATCAAAACAAAGACAAGGAAGTATGTGATTTTTGCATATTGAGCACAGATAAGCAAACAATATAAAGGAGCTGGACTTTGCACAAATGGTGTATATCCAGTAGATAGAAAATGGTCAGAATTAGGAAATCAAGTGGTAGATGGCTGAATTTATAGCAGAATATCTTGAGCATATTAAAATATTAGACTTCTAGCCTTTCCAAGAAAACTAGCTCCTTTTGTTATGGTTCTCTTCAGCTACAATGGCTCCCTAAACACAATTTGTTTGTTAAAATATTTCCTCAGCAACTGTTCTGTATCTGTGAAATAGCTACATTTCCTGTTAGACAGTTGTTTATTCATCTGAAATAAGCAGACACAATATCTGAAACTGCAGACAAATATATTTTTAATAGACTGCATCAGGGGGACACTTGTGTAAGCTAAGAAACAGGACAACAAGGGCCCATCTTTGGAAATTACATGTTCTCTAGTATCCTTAATGTTTTTTGACAAATCTAAGTACTTGAAGCTTCTAGGATATAACAGAGGGATTTCTTTTCTTCTTCTCTTTCTTTTTTAACATAGATATAACTCTTAATATAACAACAATATTGTGAGCAAAATACAGTCATCACCTGAACATGAAAAGATACACACTTAATCTTCCTAAGGAAAGAGAGTGTGATTCTTCAAAATAAGTGAAAAAGGCCTTGGTTATGGGAAGAAAAAGCAGATGTAAGCTGTGACTATGTTGAAAAAGTGATTTCAACAAGAATTCAATAAGGCATAGAGTTTGGAGCCTCTGTGAAATATACTTCACCTGAATGCGAGGTTTTGTAGGAAGAAGAGAGTATTATTTACCAGCACTGAAAAAGCTAGAATAAAAAAGGAAAAATCACTGAAAAAAATAAGCACTCTGTTGCTCAGAATCACATCACTGCTGGCTAACCTGACAGGTTAGATCTAAGCTACTTGCTTATACTCTGTCATTTTAAACAGCACGGTAGTGTTAACTGCAGTAAAAAGTAGGTCTTGGCATTGGCTCTCAGGCACTATATGTGCTGGAGAGGTGCTGATGGTTCCATTTTACTACTCTAGGGGTCTAGTCTTCTGTCAACATGTGTGCACAACAACTTTAAGAGGAATGCCTGTATTCACACACAGGCAGAGAGGCCCAAAGAGCTTGTGTTAATATTCAGATGACAAAATCAGGTTTAATCCTTTCATTCAATAGGTAAAAAGTCTAGTATAATTTTACAAAAGCCTTTATTTCACTCATGTAGAGGAGATAGAAATTACTAATTAGGCTTATAGTCAAACAGTGCTCTGCAAGGTATTAGTACAGTCTGTAAGATGAAACTGACAGCACTTAAAAATCTCTTTATTGCAATTAAAAAAATTCTACCAAGTAGATCTTCAGCCTACTGTCACTGTTTTGAAACACAAATAACTTTTTCCAGCAGTGAGGTGTAGAGACCACATTAACTTATGTCATACAGAAAAGGCTGGCTCAACTGCAGTTTTGACATTTCCTTGTATATTCTGGTAACCTGGAGAGGAAACTAACATAGTAAAATCCTAAAATGTCTGGCTCTGAACCACCTTCTCAAAGCAAGTGCAGCTGGACCAATGCCAGCTTCTCTTTAGCCCCTAGTCTGGCAAATACCTGCCAAACTACCATACAGAGCTACATGGATACAAAGAGAAAGAGAAAAGTCAAAAAAAGGTTACATCCCTGCCTAGAAGATGGGAGGAAACACAACACATATTTCCCTCTCCTCCTGTTATGCCTCCCTTGTGCTTAAAAGCTTCTCCGCTAAAGTAATTTTAAGGACATAATGTACTTAACACTTTCCCTGGTTTGGGTGCTTAGAAAACCAGAACTGTCTGTAATGTATTTTTTATGCCTTGTGTGCAGGAGAATTCAAACATACATGGGCTGTTTATTAAAACTACACAAAAGTACAGGATAGACAGCTCAATTTTAAGCCAAGTCAAATATTATCTACATTTTAGATAAAAAATGAAAAATACAATGTCAAATTCCACAGTTATGTTCTTATAGAGCACAGATGCTCAAAATTCCAACTTACAGAGGTCCCTTTAGAAAAGCTTTTAGGAGCTTGAAACATAGATGGGATGCATACAGACGAAGTATCAAAGGAATAGCACAGGCATCAATGTTTCTTGACATCACTGGCAAAACTCTCACTTGATTGTGCATTTACCAAAACCTTTCAGAAGAAGAGCACTAAACAAAAGAACTAGAACTTGGACAAATTTGAGAATATTGTGGGGAGGGGAGCAGAGGGGATGGAGGAAATGTTTGTAATCTGAATTTAATAGTGGAAGTAGCAAACACCAATAACAAAATGCCATAATTGATTTCAACGAGGAAGAGGAGGAAGAGACAGAGATAAGTTGAGAATTTAAGTCCTAAGTCACATAGAAAAGAACAATGAATTTGGATATAAGACACTAAGAATATAAGATATTGGGATATAGAAAGAAAAGCAGCACTGGCTGCAATGACTGCTGCTTCTTGGACAAACTGTCAAGTAAGCAAGCAGGGAAACGAGAGGATTTAAACAGCAAAAAAATGAAGGTTGAAAAGGACAAAGGTTGTATCTTTGGTGGTGGTTGGAAACAAAGAAATTACAAGCCTCATTGACAAGGCAAACAGTTTGGAGAAATACCAGAGAAACTTCCAACTTGGAATCTGGAAGCCTTGATGGAGATTAGTGATCTTTGTAGATCAATAAAATTTTATGCAGTGTGATGGCTCAAGAGGATAGGAGGTGATGTGTTCTGGAGGAAGCTGCTTCAGTTTGTACCATAATCTAAAGCATCCTTTCATTAGATCAGTTCTTAAAGAAAACATATGGTTGAAACAATTCCCTTACAGAGACTGTTTGTAAAGCAGTTTTGGGCTTTGGGACCAATTTCAGCATCATGCCACATTGGTTTACCCATGTCTTTTTGATGACTGGATTAGGAGATAGATGCTTTGCCTGCTGTGACCTCTTCTGCTATACCTCATTCAATTATGACTTCTATCTTTCTAGAAAGACATCTGCAAAATGTAGTGTGTCCCTCAGCATCAGAGCTAAAAATCTTTTCCATTGAACACCCTCTTGTAAGTAGCTCCTCTCTTCTCTTCTAATCTCATTCTGACCTTGTTGTTTTGTAATTGGGAAGTGTTTTGTAGTGCCTGAATGAATGGTATCCACAATATCTGTGAATATCTGCTCTTAATCTATTCCATCTGAGTTCAGTGGAGTTAAAAAAAAAAAAAGAAAATCAATACTTTGCCTTTTTTCCCTTCATTGTTTAGTTATTCCTACTGCACAATTGTAGAAATAAGGATGTTTTCTGTACAAAATAGATTTATGCAGGTGCTGTGTCATCAGTTCTATGAGCCAGATAACATCACTTCAATCCCATCCATATGCTTCACAATATCAGATGAACACGGCCTCGGTAATCACCATGAAAACAATCATTTGACCATTCTACTAGGATCATGTTTCTGGTAAATTGACTGATGATGATGATGATTATTGTTGTTGTTATTTCCAGACAGTCTCAAGTCTGGAAAGCACCATTTAAGGAAAATAAAAATTCAAAATCTATGTACACATGCAATGTCTAAGAATATATTTAATAATTAATCTATTTATCTATTTTTAATCTATTAATCTATTTTTATTTGGATTACTATAAAAAAAAAAGTTCTGCTTTGGTAAAATTTTGACACTCTTGGATGAGCATACATGGATCTCTCTATTGTAATTTCTTTCCCTGTCAGGAAGATTCACTGTAAACTGAAACATAATCTTTAAAAAATAGGTTTATATGACCAATAAAAGACTTCTTTTTTAATAGAAATTTCTCATATATGTATTAAAATTATTACTTTTTGCTGGGCTTTTTATACTAGCTATCTTGTTTCATGCAATAAAGAGCTTCTAGTTATGTGAAAACAAATACTTGTACACACACACTCACATGCATATTCAGTATTAACAATCTAATGAAATAGTTATCCCATAACAGACTTAGTTTTGTGTTTTAAGGGTAAGCATAAAGCTCACTAGTCATGGTGAAATCAGACTTCCGTCATTTCTTGTTCCTGATATTTCTCTCTTTATGAGACATGAATTTTAAATTCACTGTCCCTTACATGAAATTTTAGAATTTTATTGACTTTATCAATTCTGTTATGAATTTTACTGGGCTTATATCTCATTAGATTTTTTTTTGTCTGGATGTTGTATTTTGATACTATGTCCAATTTACTGTCATCTTCCCGTCTGTATAAATTATGACAATTCTTTAACAGAATGGTGACAAGGAGCTGAAACATACATCAGCCTACCGTGCTTAGCAAACACATTAGCTGAGTCACCATAATTGTGCTTCAAAATGTTATTTGTCTGAAGGAAATACAGGGTAATATGGCTTTCATTAGGTGCTGATCACCTAATGGGGATCAAATTCACCAGTGTGGTGGGGAACTGGTATCAAGTTCAAGATGTGGTATGTGATGAGCTTGTGTAAGCATTGCTGTTTAGGCTAAGCCTACGCATGGCAATTTACCAGTCCACAGCATTTTATCCTATCTGTAAGATCAAAATGTTGGTACTGGTATGAGTCCTGTGCAAAATTTGAATTACTGTAGGAGGAAATAAGAAAGACAAGAAGCTGAATATCTACTCAGAGCCAAGCTAAAAGCTTAGTTTGTTTCTTCTGTCTTTTGTACATATGTTTACTTGCTTTCAGTAATGTACAAACCTTGTTAAAGCTACAACAAAGGCTATTGATGTACTGCTTCCAACTTGGCAAGAGCTAGCAAGAATATGAAGTTTCCCAAGAGCATCCCAGAAATAGTTCCAACACAATTTCTAGACAGTGTTCTATTTAAAGATTTTCTATTTGTCTTAGCAAGAGTGTCTTAAAGATAGTTCCAATTAACTTTCTCTTACCCATAGCTTTTTTTTCCCCAGGATGTGAGTTTATCAAATCATTCTTAGCTGAAAATATCCCTCTTCCTGTCTACTTACAAACATTTTTCAGTAAGTGATAAATTTGCTTAAAGATGTTTTCCGTATGGTTTGTGTTATCACTGGTTTTACTTTATACAAATTTAACCAGCCGTTACAGTGCCCCCAAAACCTAAGATTTTTTAAATTCTGAAAGGATTTATCTTAAACTGCACTTCATGAAGGCAACCAGATTTTTGGCACTTCAGAAATCAGAGTCAAAAGATCGATATTTTTGTGAGGTGAGTCTGATTCCTAAAAATACAGTAGCTAAAGTATAATTTATTCAATATTATCTTTATGAAACATTTCTGGTCTGTCACAAACTGCTTTCCATGATTACTGATATTGTTTTTACAAAGAAGATGATGAGTTATTTAGCTATCCGTGCTTTACAAAATTGTTTCTGCTTCTCAGTTAGGATTAACCACTTAACTACAGAAGCCAGCAAGTAGCCAAAAAGATCTATTTGAAGTTCTTTAGCATGCAATTCCTTCTTCATCTACATGTTACCAACACTCTGACATTCCCCAGGATGGGGTAGGAAGCTGATCACAGGCAAACTTAATTTTTCTGGCAGTTCATTCCTGACTTTGGGAGAAAAGCCATCATTCATGATGGGGCCAGAAGCAAACATGTCAGACAAGCAAAATGCCAGTGTTTTCCATTATGTGGCAGGTGCACATCTTTTCAATGTCTACAGCTAGGTACGCCAGCTCAATGCTCATGCTGGAACAGACACGCAGCTATGCAGAAATGAAAAGGGTTTGCAGCCCTCAGGTGCACACCTGAGTGCCTTGCTGGGCTAAAAAACTAAAATATATATTTTACTAAATACTCCACTTCCATCTTGGAGGAGCTGGCGTTGTCTGTCTTTGTGATATGTCCTAGAAAACTTATCATAGGTTGGGCTAGATGATCTTAAAGGTCTTTTGCAACCTAGTTCATTCTGTGATTCTGTAATTAAAATCAGTGCTCAGCTTACATACTCAAAATCCTTGTAGCTTCATGAATATAAAAGTAAACAGGGAAATGAAATCTCGCTCTAAAGGCAATAGGCATATCTTAAAACAAAGTCCAGTCTTTAAAATTACATAAGCATTAACTTTGCAGTCATTCAGCAAGAAAACTTGCTGAAACTCCGGTACATACTATGCTGAATAACAAAAAAATCTGAACAGGGGCTAGAAATTTTAAAAAGTTGTATTTTGTAAAAATACTTGGCTTGAAAACTCATCAAAAAATCTTTTCGTAAGTGTTTTTTTTTTAAATGCAAGGCTGGTGTTACAGTCAACAGTCCAAGAATGTTTCAGTTTAAGAAAGTGGAAACAGTTTAAAACTTGTGAAATAATGCTCTTTAAATATCAGAACTGCTCTGATTCCAAATTTCAATTTAAACAAGGATACAAGGATAGAAAAGGCTGAAACTGAAAAAAAGCTTTGAAAATGCTCGCAATATTTTAAATTAGTTTTGACTCACTTATCAGCTAATAAACTCTTTTAAAAAGAAAAATATAATCACATTCTTTCCCCAAGAAGTAACTTTTGGAATGGGCTCCCACAAAGCAACTTTTGAAAGAAAAGAGGATCTCTATAGGCTTCTCATTACAGGTACCTTTTGCAGATTAGACTGCCAGGTAGGAGAAGTATGACTACTCCTTTGTCCTCTACTAGCAGCTCATGGGAGGCTGGGAGGGAAAACAGGTTTGGGAGCTGTTGAAAATGTTTGTGCAGCCAGTGGGTGGACTCAGCAATGACCATGGCCTGCAGTGCAGTGAATATCTTCCAGCTGGAGGGGAATGTGCTGCCTCGGTGATAAACAAGGAGCTTCCTCTCAGACAAAGGGAACAGAGGAAGATTGGGCAATAAATTGAGATTTGGCCACACTCTTGTTCATATCTTTTTTAACATTCTGCTTCTACAATAGAACAAGAAAGTCCTAACTTCTGCCAAGTATTATGTCAAAAATTGAAGCAAATTACAAAGCATAGAAATAATTTAGCTCATGAAATTTTACATTTGAAAAAACATGAAATGAGAAGGATGAAAAGTTTCTCCATTCTTAGCATGATTTCCAGTGAGAGGGAGGGATATTTCTATCAGATAATCTGGTGAATTTTAACTAATTTTCTGTTCCAAGACATAGAATAATACAGTCATTTAGGTTGGAAAAGGCCTCTAACATCATCAAATCCAATCATTGACCTAACACTGCCAAGTCCACCACTAAACTATGTCCCTAAGTGCCACATTTATGTCTTTTAAACACCTCCAGGGACAGTGACTCCACCACTTCCCTGTTCAATGCTTGACCACCCTTTCAGTGAAGAACTTTTTCCTAACATCCAACCTAAACCTGCCCATCCACAACCTGGAGCCATTTTCTCTTGTCCTATCACTTGCTACCTGGGAGAAAAAGCAACACCCTCCATGCTAAAGAAGGTTGTAGAAACAAGCTAAACAAGTCCAGTTTTCTGAGCTGCTCCTTATGAATATTGTACTTTAGACATGCAAAAATTCAAGTACTGATAGTGTTTTTATAATCTTGCAAGTACTCCTATATTCTAATGATTCTGAATAAAAAACCATTAGGAGTGCAGAAATGGAATTTTGAACAATGATAAACTGCTGAATGTGAAATGTAGCACTTCAGCAGTCTTCTGCTCCTGTAATAATGAAAACGAGAAACTTTCAAATATCCCTTCAGATTGATCCTTATGCTATGCACAGTGTTGGCAGCAGAGATTCTACTTTAATCAAGGAAAACATTATTCATAAAATGAAAGAAGTGCTAAATTTAATACATTTATTCAAGAATTCATAATGTAAACACACACACACACACAAGATGATCTGTATAATTTTTTAGAAATATGGGAGAAGTAATAAGTCTCTACCTGGACTATCATTAATAGTTGTTTTTTTTAAGGTAATGAACATATATTACTACACTGACAGAACTACCTCTTCATCCCACTGAGAATTGAATTTCTTTATCTTGACAATTACAGCTGTGATTTACAAGTCAAATGAATAGTAGAATACTTTTAGTATTGCTTCTAATTTCTTTTAGTGTTACTAACAAACAGATGGCTATAAGACCCACTGAACAATAAAGCCAGCATGAAAACAGTTGGAATATTAAGATCATAATGATAATTTATGGGAAAATTTCTATTATAAAATTAAATTTGTCTATATTGCAGTTATGAAAAGAGAGGTCAGATTTGTCAGACTAATTGGAAATACATTAAAATTTATTTGCCTTGTTAGATTACACCTTGCAATTGCTTCCAGTTGGAGGAAAAGGAAGAAATTATTCAGTGATTTTTATGCTTTTTCTTTCCTAAGCAGAAAGTGAAACATCTCTTTTCTCACAGTATGGGGAACAAGTATCCATCTTCTCATTCAAGCAAAGTATTTCTAGAATAATATAATAAATTATGTCTGATAATAATGATGTGTGATAATCTGTGAATAAACATTATTTATCCACCTGTCAAAAATGCTAAAAGGAATTTACAAAGTTCAGTTCAGTAAATAGGGTTGTACTTCAGACAGCCATCTATCCTCAGGTTTTAGTGCAATCTGCCATTTCAACTTAATTTTATACAGGAGTTCAAACACCTGTTTTAATCACTCAATTATTCAATATATTTTTCGGTGGCATTCTGGCCATTATGACATTTCAGACATCTCATTCCTAGATGATTCCTGTTCTTCCAGTGTTTTGCCATATGCATGTGCATGACATAGAGGAGAAAGTTATATTCACAGAGTGCTTGGTCACAGAATTTCTCCCCTTTGCCTCTAAAGCACCTTACCAACATTAATGTGTTAGAAAATTAGTGGTTTATGTCTTAGGGGGACATTTTTCATTCCGTTTAATGACACACTGAAATAATTTAATTTTTTATAGTAGGTTCCTTTCATAAAGAAGGAGCTGTCAAAACAGGCATGAACATGAATGGACAAAATTATGAACCAGACCGGAAAAACAAACAAACAAACAAACAAACAAACAAAAACACCACACAGGACCTAAAGTCAATGTTCGTATTTTCTTTGCAGGACATCTGTAAGAATTATAATCTCAAAATAATAATACCTTTGGAAATTTGTATTCTGCTGCTTGAAAATAAGGACAAATTAGTAAACATGGAAATCAATACAAGCCACCAAGCTTGAATTATGCCAGGTTATTCTGGATTGGTACTTTAGCATTTTTTAAATTATCCATATATATACATATTTAATTTCTTCAAAAATATACAGTAGTTTTCTCAATTTCATATTAGTTTCAAACCTACATGTAATAATAAAATTTGTTATAAAGGACTACTACAAATGTCAAGACTATAAATCAACATATTCCCATTGCATCTTGTCAAGTTACCTTAGCTTTTACTATGTTTTTCCTGCAGATACGACTGCATGCAAATTCAGGAATTTAACTCAGCTGCATTCACCAAGAAGAGACCCAAGAGTCTTCAAGAGCACAGAAGAGAGCTGTTTCCCTTTCTGTGCTTCAGAGCAAGAACATATCAAGATTCCTAGTCTGTCTGCAGATAAGTACTTATGCTTATTTAAATTACCTTCCTCATGCATATTTGAAATTTGATTGATGCCAACACTCAATTTATGGACTTCTGCCAACTCCTCTACACTTTATATATATCTCTTAGGAAGTTTACACTTTCAGGAATTGATCACCAAGGCTAGTAAATGTAAGGCTAACTTTTCTAGGGTAAGCTTTGAGTTTTGGATCTAGACACCTATTTTCAACATTGATTGTATTTTGTATTTTTTTTTTTTTTGTTTATCAGTGGTATTGACAGTGAAATAAGAGCTGTTCAGTAGGTTTGTTATTTAATTATTGTTAATTGAATACTTAAATAAGTACAACCTCTTTTTCAAGAAATGTTTAATGGCTTCTGCTATTATTGTAAGCACCGCTAAGGTCTAGGAAAACTGAAATTCCTCAAAACATTTTGGATAAAGTTTTAACTACTCATTATTCAAACAGAAGTGTATCTAAAGTTAGTACTTGGAAGAACCCCTGGCAAGTAGTGAATGTCATGATAAATTTTTTACTGTCAACATTTCATAAGGGAAACGTTGCTTTAAAATAGCACTTTAAAAGCCCCAGCTTTTATTGCTCTGTTCACTCTGAGTAAGCTCAAGCCATAAAAAAAATTATTTCAGGATTCTAATATAACTTCAATGTGAGTGAGCACCAAAAGAAGTCTGTGTAAGTTTGTCATTTGTTTCATCCTCCAAAAAAATAAAAAATCACAATACCAAATGTCAAATAAAATACTTTAGAATACATTAGCTTGTTTTAAAAATGCTTCTTATGGTGTTATGCATTAACTGAGAAACTATAAGTTTATTCAGACCATGCATATGTTTGCAGTAAGATATTACATTTTTATCCCATTCAGACAAGTATCTTAATTGTATGGAATATGTAAACTGTTATGAAGACATCTGTAATACTCTGTCTGGAAGGACACTTTTATTTGCGACAAAAAGAAGACTTTGAAAATAATTGTTTGAATACAGAGCTACTCTATTAGCATTTTGTTCCCTCCATAAAAAAAGAGGGAAGAAAAACAAATAATTTAGAAAGAAAAAATTACAATTAACAAGTGGAATTTAGTGTTAGAAGCTGTGTGATTTGGCATCATTTGTGTGTTCAGTCTTGGGTTTCAAAAAAGAAATGCAAAAGAGACAATCATTAATCTTGTCTGTAAAGGTAGAAACCAAATCATCCTTTACTACAAGCCAAGGTGAGCCAATGGCATAAATCGAAGTCACTGCACAGTTGCCAGCAGAGGAATACTTCCTATTTCAAGACTCAATTCTTCTGGTTTAAATCCTTGCCAGAAACCTGATTTGACCAAGCTGTTAAAAGTACCACACATTTATACAACAAAGCCCTTTTGTGACTTAAGACTACAAATACAAAAAAGGCAGAATTTAAAAACAATTTACCTAAACATGTTTTCCTATGTCAAATGGGATTTTTTAATTTACTCTGTGATAAGCCATTACCTTGGTGCTCACTCCCTGACTTAATCCAAAAAGCCATGAAAATAAGCCTGATCCAATTCAGTAAACCTGTTTCAAATTTAGTGAGGAAAATGTTTTTTCTGCCACGCTCTCTGCCCCATACAATTCTTCTGTTTGAATTAGAAAGTGTTTCATCAAGGTATACAGAACTGTTCTTTAATTCCACATACAAGGGTGCCCTCTAAACTAGAGACATGTCAAACCTTTGCACAATTATAAGTGAACACATGCTGACTTTTCCAATTAAACTAAAATGAATATTTGAAAATATTATACAAAACACCTGTTAGAAGAAAAGACAAGGATTTATGTGAAAGACTGCTGACTTTAATTTTTTATATTTTCCATTTATCAAATATTTGTTTTGAAGATTGATGCTAGTATTATTGCTTTTCTCTGCCTAACTTGTCATTTTCACTACTGTCATCTCAATAAATACTTACACAGTCGACATTTACCTCTCCCTTCCCATTAAAACTGAGAGAAGAAGAATTACATGTCTGACAAGTTTTGCATCCAAGTATGAACCATTTCACTTCAGGAAATTGTTTTCTTTTTGCATTGATATAATAATTAGTGAATTATGCCTTATATTAATTTATACAAACTTCATTCACCATTCATTTCCTCCTATTCTATTTTTGGTTCTCTTAAATATTTTTTTAAGTTTTGTGTGTCAACCAGAGACAAAAGTAATTATTTTCATTCTGCCCCAGCATTTTTCTTCATTATTTTTGACAAATGTAAGTTGATCTTCTTAGACATGTGGAATGCAACCAGTTCTATCAGATCTGTGGATGATAACAAAGATTGATAGTGTTTCATGTAACAGGCCACAGCATCACTGAAGGGCAATAACAAGTTAGAAGAAACAGTCATTTAAGGTTATATTGAGAAATTGTCAACATTTTTATGCCACTCACACAACAATCACGATCAGTTTCTTGTGTTAATATATAGGAAACATACCTTTTGAAACATATCCTTTATTGTCTGAATTCTAATGGTTTGTTTTCCATTCCAAATTACTTATGAATAAGAGTGAAAATGTTTTGGGGCTGTAATTATTAAGAGATAAAAATAGAAAAAAGAGTAGTGTTTTGATATGCAACCACATCATCACTTACCTTCTCCGCTGATTGGGCTGTACCAAAAAAGATTGGAATAAAAGCTAACCAAATTATGCAGGTTGTGTACATAGTAAATCCAATGGGTTTTGCTTCATTGAAGGTCTCTGGAACCCCTCTTGTTTTAATAGCATAAACAGTGCATGTGACCATCAAGAGAATACTATATCCAAGGGAACAAATGAGAGAAAGATCTGAAATGTCACATTTGAGAACTCCTCTGGCGTTTTCTGGTTCAAGTGTCCTCTGCTCTCCATAGTCTACAATGGTATGTGGTGGATCAATAGCAAACCAGATGAAGACTCCAATAAGCTGCAAGGATATGAGGCTGAAAGTGATCACCAGCTGAGAAGCTGGACTAATAAATTTGGGAGCTGTGACAGATTTTTTACCTTGTTCAAATATTCTGTGAATCCTGTTTGTTTTGGTAAGCAACGCAGCATAGCTGAAACACATGCCCAGTCCTAAGAAGATCCTTCGAAATGAGCAGACCACCGTATCAGGGGCTGCAATCATTAAAAAAGTAATGGAGTAACAGAGAAAAATGCCAGTCAGGAGCACATAGCTGAGCTCCCGCCCAGAGGCCCTGACGATCGGTGTGTCGTTGTAGCGGACAAAGGTCACTATCACAAAGGTGGTGGCAATTATACCGAGAATAGCTATGAAGACAGGCACGATGGCCCAAGGAGAATGCCACTCTAGTTTGATTATAGGGATAAGCTGGCAATCCGTACGGTTGGCATTTGGTCTCTTATTAATGGGACAGAGTTCACAGTTGAATTCATCCACCTGGTAATGGTACCCCTCACAGCGCTCGCAGTGCCAGCAGCAGGGCACTCCCTTCACGGTTTTCTTCCTTTCCCCAGCTTTACAGGGCAGGCTGCAGACAGATGCTGGATGAGTGTGTTCTCTGTTAGCCCACTGCATGTCTTCTACCTGTGGGTATAAAAAATTAATGAGACTTCCATTTTCCTTCATTTATAATATCCTAATCCTGGCCACAGGTTTGTCATAAATCACTACATGCTGACAGCACAAATACAGTTTACCATAATAAGAAACCTGTTTCTTTCCCTTGCACTGACTTTTTTAAAGTGTTAAATGATTGTGTTCAATAAATCATTCATGCCACAGGCTTGATGAGTGTCATTAGTTTCTATTTACCTCTTTACTGCTGACCAAATTGACATCTGTAAAGATATTTATTGACCCCAGGCTAGTTTAAAAGCAAAAAGTCCCATACATAGTGCTGTAAAAAGTTAATCACATGCAAATATAAGTATCAGTAGTTCTCAAACATTTAATTGTAAAGTAAGTCTGTTTTCAGAGTGAGCTACAGACTAATTTCTGGTATAGTAAAGAAATAGATTAAAATCCCTATGCATCAGCCCTGGCACAACAAAGAGTACTAGAAAAGAAATGTCTGTGATGCCACCCCTTCCACAAATGTGGATATTTTGTACTTTTCCACCTTCAAAGCCTTGAAATGCTCAAAAGTGTTTTGTTTATATTTCTAGAAGATTAAAGTAAGTATCTACTGCTTTCTGAATAATAATGGAAAAAGATGTCTTGACTTCTGCTTTAGTTCTCCTGATATAAGTCCAGGGATTCTTTTGTAGCACAAAACAATGCAATCTTCTTTTAGAAATTCTAGCTTTCTCCACAGCAGCACATTAGCAAAATACACTTTTTTTTCATTCACCTATGTATTCTTCCTGCATGCTCTGCAAATGAAATCTGAATAGGGAACCTTTCGATTTAAAGAATTCCCTACTTCAAATGATCACTGCGTTTGGTGCCAGCTGTCCTCAGCCCCTCTTGCTAAAGCCCTGTTCTGCAGAGGTCACTGCGAGCTGTGGAAGAGCAGAGCCCCTTGTGGGCACCAGAACCTCTCCTTGTTCCTCCAGGCCCCACCTTTCATTCCTTTGTGAGTTCGTGAGCACTTAACGACAAAGCACTTTCCTTGTTCTTGCCTATTAAGTACTTAGCACTTTTGTTTCATTTGCAGGATTTATTCATAAGCAAAACAGCAGTAACAAAACTTCAGGTGTCAGGAATGTTTTCAGTTCCTTCTGGAGGAGGACAGAATGAGGACAGCTTATTAAAAGGGGCCATTTTGGCATTTAAAGTTCATTTTTCCAGCAAGTTTTTAACAGACCTGAGAGGAAATCAGAGTGTAGCATTGCCGGCCTTATGTGCCTTGCCCACAGAGCCAGAGCACCAGTTACAGTGCAGGTGAATAAAGCAGCAACAAGCAGCCAGACTCCTCCTCTATTCTGTGCCCTTCTGTGGAGGACTTGGATATCTTCTCCACTCCAAAGTACCACAGAGGAACAAGGAGACAATCACTCATAAAACCAGCTCTGAGAACCCTCAGAGTCACTCGAGGATTTCAGTGGGAGGAGATCCTGAATCCTCAGAAGTCAACCAGATTTTATATCAAGGATTGTGATGACTATGAAAATACATCATCTGATGACTATGGAAAAGAAAATCACTTAAGCAATTAGCTTCCTAAAAAGAACAAGAATACACAGATTTCTATGAAACAGTTTTGATAGAGCTCCAGCAGAGCACTTGATACATGAAAAAGTTAACCTCTATTACAATCTCCTGGTTTTAATCACTGAAATCCTAAAAGCCCACATAGCCCCCTTATTGTTTCATCTACTAGACATGAAAAAACATGCTATGATGAAATCAGCATGATAGTAAAGACAATTCGCTTTCACATTGTTGCTAGGAGAATAAATACAAAGCTTGTGATTTACTCACATAATACAATAATGGAAACAGTAGGCCATGGTCATTAATCCAAATCAGTGGATAAATTTGGGATGACTCAGAAAACAACAGTACTATATATTGGCTAGATTATAGCCCACAATGCAGAATCACCAAGAGAGTAGACAATACTTTATCCAGCATAAATTTAGAATGGCATGGACAGGCAATATCTCATCCGGCAGAAATCCTGACAGGATGAAGCTTAGGTGTCCAATTTTTAAACACATTTGAATTAGCAAGGTGAGTTTATACCAGATCAGTATTTAATACCATGAGGCTACAGTGGTTCTTATCTGGCATTAGGCATCCTAAATTCACATTTATTGTATTGTGAATCTATGGCTTAGATAAATACAGAGAATTCCCTTTTCTCTTTTAGAGTGTCTACCTTACTAAAAAAAAAAAAAACAAAAAAAAAACCTTAATTTTACAGCTATTTATGATTTTATATACTTTTTCTTCTTGACAGTATTTTAATTCACTAAAAACATACCTAAAATCTCTTCATGGTTTCCAAAACATTCAAGTGCCTCAGGTTACACTTCACATTGGCAACAACTAATAATATATTCCTACTACTGAAGCTAACTAGTAAAGATTCATATATGTTTTTCACTCTGATACATCTGACACAAATGAAAAAAATATGTAATTTCCAGCATTTAAAGTTATATATAAAGTTACGAATGTTGAAAAACTCACTGCATAAAGATTTTTTTTCCTAATAAATTAATTATTAATATAGGCACAATTGACATGTTAGCAATAGAAAAAGTCAAACACAAATAGAATCTTAAAGAATGAAAAGTTCTAAATCAATGTAGAAAACAACCAGAATGAATGGCTGGGGCAGGTGGATTTTACGAGGTATAAATCCTATGTTTTAAAATCTGTATTTTCTGGATTAATTCTCTATGTAAAAAAAACACATTTAGGGTGACTTAGATTTATCAAAAAGTTTTTAAAACAGTTATGAGTTCCTGCTCACTAGTTTTGTATTTCATTTTCTATTTAAGGCGCAAGAGGAGATATAGTCCCAAGACACATTGGCCAGTATTTGGAATTGAAAACCCCTTCAAAATACTCTGAGAAAATTCTGGCATTGTAGGATGATAACTCTGGAAGTTTGTGGAAAGATGGGATTCTCCCAACCATCTGACAATTCACTTTACAGCTACATTAACAAGCAATGTGCCACAGTAAGAACCCAGCAGCAGAGCAAAGCTGTTAATTCTGGCTACTTGATGTTTGCATTGGTCTGTATTTGAAATTAGAAGGTTGTATTGACCTAATTTAGAATTAGTTCAGTGGACTGAACATTGGTAATCTTTAATGAAGATCAACTGTCCTTCTGGAAAGCATATTCTGTTTTCATTTCAGCCAAAAGCAACCCAGTTCACTTAGCCCAAAACCACAATGAGCAAGTGTGCTAAGTGGGAATAATTAGTGGATTCATTTCACAAGCCAACTCTTGGTTGAAACCAAAATGGTGATGTGTGTATACCCTAAGACTGCTACTTGGACAATACTGTACCGCTGAAGAGGCAGAGGATAGGACAGGGGAAATTATACCTCCGAGTAAGTACTGTGCTTTTATCACACTTGAACAGGTCTGTTAAGGGTTTATATATATGCAGACCTTAATAATTGAAAAGCCATGTTAATTCTGGTCATCTGGTTCACTTCCTAGCTGTCCAAAACCTGCAGCAGTCTTTGCCTGTAATGTATTTTTGAGCTATTATTTCACATAATATATAAGTAATAAGTAAATGCAATACAAGATATAACTGCAGTAGTCTTAAATCTCTAACAGATTTTTCACTGCTTGTATGTATTAAAAACTCCAGTTTCTTGAAGATCCACCCATTACTTTTCTCTCTTTATTAGATAGCACTATTGATCTCACTTCTCTGAGATTAACTTTATACACTAAATGACAGCAGGAACCGTTAAGAAACTACAAAACAAAGGATCATTTGGGAACATAGAACAAGGGAAAATTTTAATTTCCAGAACTGCTGAAAACCTGTAATAGTCAAGCTTTAAAGGGAGTTGCTGGATACTCATCCTCTTCTGAAAATCATAATTTTTTATGTAGACATAAACACTTAGCAGTAGAACTTTCAAAAGTGCCACAGGGAACTTGATCATATAGCTAATTAATTTAAATGAAAGTTAAGTGCCTTGTCTGTTTAACTGCTTCTGAAATTCCCACTATATTTCCATCTGCAGTTTCCACAATATAAATACTTTGGAAAACTTGCCCTAAAGTGATCCAGAAGTTCAAATGTTACAAAACTAACTTCAGGGGATCTTTAGGCACACATTTCTAAAGAAGATTCTCATGGGGGAAAGAAATTGTTAGAGGCCAAAGTTAGACAAAAAGAACAAGAAAGGAAGGTGATCTTTGGCATTGAAAAAAGATTAAGTTCTGCATCTCTTCAGCTTGTACTGATTGAAATGTCTGAGTTTGCAACATCCTTTACACTGCTCAGATACAACCAAGGCTGAGCAGGTCTCAGATTTTTAAGTAGCCTTGGGTAAACACGGTTTCTGGAAGACTTTTGTCACCTCATTTTCATGTGACATCTTCTAGATCCAGTTCACTACAGTATATTACAAGGCAAAGTTCATTGCTAAATGTATCTGACATCATCTAGCTCAACTGGACTGGAATAGCCTAGCTCTGCATCTACTATCAGTAATGGTTTAAACACTATCTTGATCTTATATGAGTAGCTTCTCTGAATTTGGAAAGTGTCTGATAGGTTGATGTGCTATTGTGAAATATCTCACATTTCCCTAAGATGTGATTACATTTCCTACTATTTCAATACTTCCCAGAGTGAAAACATCAGAAATTCTTTGACAGCATGTCTGTAAGATATATATTAATTTCCTATGATATGCATCATGATACAAAAAGAGAATGGCTTCATTGCTATTTCAATGGACATAAAAATCATCTCTACATGAGATATCTGCCGGATGGGGCTGCAATTTGCTTTAATGTGCAGCATTAAGATTTACAGTTCACTATAACATTCAAATATAGGCAAAATGCCATTTCATATCAAAACCAAATAAACACCTCTGTCCTTAATGAACATTACAAGCACAATTCCCTCTAATATCTAATTATAGAGCTAAAAAATTAATGATATGAGAACTTGGCTAAAAGAATACAAGATTGACATGGTACAGTAGAAATAGCACATTCACATTCCTGGAACTCACATTCTTCCAATACTCAGGCAACTCACTAATTTTGCAACTCAGCAACTGGAGGAGACTGATCAAAAATGCTATTAATAGGTCACAATTTCTGAATTATGTATCCAATACATATGCACAAAACCACTCTGTTCCCCGTTCTTAATAATCACGGAGAAACTTATCACTTACTTAATTCAGCAATCCATGAATAAAACAAAGACACCTGGACAATCTTCAGATGGGTTTTCAGAGTACATCACTTGGGTAATATTTAAATGTTTCTGATCATGCTATATTATCACTTGCAAGAATTTTCATTTTTCTTTCAAATCTTAGAGCCAGATATTCATTAAAAGTGAAAAATGAATGTTTAATTCTCTTACTGTAACAAATGGAATTACATGAGTTCTGGATAGAGTAATACAAGTGGTAATTGTAAGAGTTGTGGGAGCAGACAGACATCTTATTTTGTAGTCAGCTAATCAAGACTTTCAGAGCCATCAGGAGTCTTACATATAAAAATCATAGGACTTTTAATAGATATTCTGATTCTTAGCTATAATAGTGACAAAGAACTGAAATATCACCTCCAACTATCATGAGGATTTTTTCTTATTTTTGTCTCAAGTTCCTGCCTTCTGGCAGGAGCTGCCTACTTGTCTCAAGCATTTACCTTCTGACAAAACGGTCAATCACAAGAGCACAGCAAGTGAGTGGATTAAGGGAATTTCATCTAATAACTTAGATTTTTAAATTGTCTTACATATCTATTCTCACAGTAAAAGTTAAAGTCTTTAATGTACCTTGTCCAATTAAGTAATCTGAACCATTAAAATCCAAAATTAAACTGAAACTGGTTCAACTAAAGGAATTCATTATGAGTCTAAATGTAATGATCATTACATTCCATCTGCCAGACAGACTTATCTCACTAGAGGAAATCTGGGTATACCTACAGACTAAACTTAGGACTATTTAGGCAGGCATGTGCAGAACAGAAGCAAGTAAATAAAAAAATACTATTTACATTAAATTAAAACAAAATAAAACAAAACTGAGAATTACTCCAGATTGCCACACCAGTATAAGATCACTATCATTACCAAATTTGCCATAACTGCTGTAAATTACTCACACTGTTCACCCAATGCAGATTTTTTCTTAACAACTGAAACGTCATTTTCTGGAATTTTAGGCACAGATATTCCAAGAATTCTGCAAAGAACATGGAATTATATATTTGGTTTTACCATGCACTGGTTGAAAATTAACGCAGTCTAGTATCAGTTTGAGCAAGAGTCAAAGAAGCTTCTTGAGTATTAAAGGATCAGTATGTAATACTACAAGACAATTTTTTTCTCTTTTTCTCTAGAATCAGAAGTACAACTTGTAAGAATCCAGATGGAAGCTTATTTCTCCTAACTTTAAATCCACCTGCCCAAATTTCCTCCTAGGCAAACTACTTACCTAGCTTACAGCCTTCTTAAAGAAAAACAGTTAAATTTAGCATCATTTTCATTTTAATGTTTACATTTGAAAACTTACATACAATTTACATGTATGTATCATTTTTAAGCAAGTATGATATAAAATGTTCTGGACCACAGGAAGGAAGAAAGGAGATAAGTGGTGCAGCTTTGGTCTCTAAGCCAAGCATATAAGAATCTGATACAGTCTGAATCCACAACCTTGGGCAAATTATTTAACCTTCTTGAATCTCAGCTTTTCAGTTCACTGTAGAGAAGATGTCATTCAGACAGGAATGGAAACACTTTAGTTGAAAATGTGGGGTTAAAGTGGGGATATAACTGATGTCCATCTCTCAGGTCTCAAATATTTTTTTTTGCCCAACAATTACTTAATGTTTAGAAAGTTTGACTACAACAACTTTTACATTTAAAACTGAGCAATATATTTTCAAAGAATCAATACGAAAAACATCATCATAATTCTATGCTTTCTCAGAATATCATAATCTTTCTTGTCATCTCCAGTTATCAGAACTGCAATATCACCAATCTCTGGAATTAGTAAAATAAAGACAATGCATTTTTATTGTTCTGAACATATTAACAAGGTCATTCTCAGAGAGGGAAAAATAATTATAGGGAAGGATACACTAAGGTAATACATAAAAATTGTAAACAATGCTATAAAAAATATAAAGATTCTTATGCTCATAAATAGAAAAGTTTTAATACTTGCCATGCTTTATTAATGCAAATATGTTATTTAGAGGGCTGATCCTGTAATTTTACTTCAAAAGAAACCAACCCTATTAATTGTCATAATTAATGACTGCTGAATACTCACATAGAGGAACACACTGAGTTAATCTAGAAAAGGGAATAATCATACCACAGTACCACAATATACAGAGTGTTTATTAATGCTATACAATCTTAAAATGCTAGCCTTTATATGGCTTTAGATATTTCTTTTTTTCTTTTTAGTTGGTTTTAGCTTTCTTTGTTTTGTTATTTTTGGGGGGGGTGGCTTGTTTGGTTTCTCGGGGCTTTTTTTGTTGTGTTTTTTTTGTTTGTTTGTTTTGGGGTTTTTCTGGTTTGTTTGTTGTTTTGGGGGGGTTTTTTGTTTTTGTTTTTTGGTGGTTTTTTGTTGCTGTTGTTGTTTTGGGGGGATTTTTTTTACTTTTTTGCTCCCATGATTTGGTTTCTCCTGAATCTTTCAGAATTGCTGGCCGGAGCAGATACTTGATACAAAGGAGGGGCCACAATGTAATACCTTCTTCAATTTGCCAAACAAGAAGCATTAATTTGGATGGAATACTTGGGAAACATCATTTTATTCTCAAATGCCTTGGGGAGTAGACAGCACAAAGTGCAGTGATTAGCAGCAGATCATCAAGTAAACAGCCACTGTTACTGCACTGTGTAACCACCAAATGGAATTTTACCGAAATCTAGTAGGAACTTCTATTCAATATATGCAATTTTTTTTCTTTACCGAAAGCATGAACCACAATTAATTTTCAAGCACTTGCTTCTGAAAACAGCCTCTTTATTTACAGAGGAGACAAATTATCCTCAACTAAATCAAAGAATCCAAACAAACCAAAACACACCACCACAAATATCCTATTCTATATGACATTGGCAGACTTCAGATTTTTTGAAAGCTCTTTCAGAGGTCTACTTTCTATATTTTAAAAACATATAGTTAGTACCAATGTATCAGACTGAAAATCAGGTTTCCAAAGTTATTCTTTATGCAACCACTTTCACATAGACAATCTCTATCACATATTCTTACCTAGAGGTCCTTGCTGCCCTTACAAGAGAATTTTATGAGTATCTATAAATAAAACTCATTATGTACACACAGGGATCGAAGACATCATGTACTACCAAAAGCAGACTATGCCATAATTGTGTATATAACTAAACAGGTGTTTAAGAAAAGACTGGATGTGGCACTAAGTGCCAAGGTCTAGTTGACAGGATGGTGTTATGTCATAGGTTGGACTTCATGATCTCAAAGGTCTTTTCCAACTTAGATGATTTTGTGATTCTGTGTTCACAAACACTCAAATTAAAAACAAACAAAGTAAATTACCCAAAACCTGTAAGGTTTAAATTTTGAAATAAATGGGCTTTTGAGAGGAAATCTTTCACCATCGCTCTTTTGCCAACTGACTGGTTTTGATCAGCTCTAATACTAAGGCCATGTGAACCATATTGGTTGAAGTACTTTTTTTCTTCTTGCAGTTGATCATGCAGAAATAGCCTGCAAGCACACCTTAAAAATTTAGTGCTTTGAGAAAAGGAGCATAGTTTTGGCAAAGTGTTTTTTAACATCACTTTCTTTGTTCCTGGGGACTCTCCTCAGTTCTGCCCAAGGCCCATCACTACTTTAATAGCTTAACTGCATTTCTTGATGAAAATTTTAATACAGACATGCTCCTTCCCAAGTCCTGTAGCTGTACTAACCTTTAGCTACAGTTACTTAAGTTAGAGCTGGCTTATCCTAAACTCACTGCTCCATAGCTACTGTATTTCCCTCCAATCTGTGCCAAGTGCCTTTCAACCCCAATGATCCCCAGATTCTTTACCACTTCACAGCTCAGCATAGACAAAAGGAACACAAGGGGTTCAGCAAAGCTGCCATTAGAATTTAAGGAATTTAATATAGATTATTTTCTTCAATTTTAAGACTATATAATTTCATAAATTCCATTGCTTCATGAAAAATACTCACCATGGCATGCTTTTATTTATTGCATTGGTTAAAGCTGAGTTTATCAAAACAAGAGCTGTTGTCCCCAAACTCCTGTGAAAAAAATGTACTGGGCTAGACCTTCAGCTGGTTTAGTTCAGCCCAGTAAATTCAGTAACATTATGTTATCAAGTTATTATTTCTTAAGGAGATGACCTGTCACAGTTTTTGTTATTTTTAATATTTAATATTTTAAAACTATAAATTAGCCAATCACAAAAAGCCTTAGTTAAATATGAAGAAAAAGATGCTGAGAAGTTTTAATCCTCCTCCACTGTTTTTAAATGGCTTAAGCTACTTCCTATTTCTTGATACAGAGCAAAAGGAGCTATGCACATGAAATTGAAAAATGAATGCTTCTAAATTCTATCCTGCACAACCCTTCCTACAAGTTAATACCAACACACAGATAATATATACTTTTTATTCCCACACTGCTCACAGACCAAGATGTCAATTGAACTAAGGGCTATACAAATCTACAAGATAAAAATATGGTCTCAATCCCAAAGAACTCAGTAAAACTATAAGATAATGGAGAGCAGAGTATTGGCAGAATACAGAACAGACCATCCTAAAACTAATAAGGCTAAAAACTAAGATCAGCAAGATAGCTGCTGACTATTCATACCATCAAACAGGTTTTTTGAGGAAATTTTTGTGAAAAAAAAGACTTTTAACGAGGTAACTGAAAGCAGGGCAATTTTGTATCTATTTAGTGAGCTTTCCATCCAAGCATGAGCAACACTAAGAGAGCACAAAGGCATTGGCTTCATCAGTGACCTCTCAAAGAATAACATAAAACAGAGCTGAAATACCCTGTGCATCTTAGCTTCTAATAAATGTTTCAGCAAAGTAAAGTACTTGAAATTTTGAGAAAAGTTGCACTCACCTCAGAAACAATCATTGATTCTGACAGAGGAACAGACAAACTCAGCTGAAATACAGGGATTACATTTATTTACTTGTCTCAAAAAATTGAGGCACTATAACTAAACTGTTTCTGATACATTTGTCTAACCTGTTTCTAAGAAAGAGAAGCTGTAATACCTTATACCCTGAAACACAACTCCTAAACACCAGGACACTACTTTAAGGTGGTTTCCTACTTTAAAGGCACATATCTTATTTTCTATGTCTTCTTCATGAAAAGTCATATCTTTTCATGCTAAAGATTTTGAACTTTCAGCTCTACATAAACAAAAAAATTAAAAAAAAAAAAAAATTCACAGTAGCCCTTTAAACATAGTTCCAGTCAGGAAGCAAAACCACATACACCAGAAGTGTGAAAGTCTGAACTAGCTCAGAACAGGCAGAAAACAGACTATTTTATACTGTGATTTCCAGCAGCAGAGGAAAAGCGTTCCCTGCCAAGTCTGTGTTGTTGCTTAGAATGAAGAGTCAATAATTAAATTTAAAATTCTGCAGAGAGACCTAGTGATCTGGCAGGAACAAAAACAAGCATGAAAAAGTTTAAGCTAGAGAAAATGCCACACAACACCTTTAGTCAGGGGAAAAAACCCAAATAAAATCTAAAAATACTTCTTACTAAAGAAATAAAGGTGAAAATTTTAAAAATGAAAGTGAAGGGGTTTCGTATAGATTGAGAATATTGGGATTTATTTCATAATATTTACAGAACTGAGTAGATAGAAAGCTCTTGACGTTTTATGGGGAAGCATGGAGAATTTGCAAATGGGAAACCTAGTTCTTGCATACTGAAAAGGGAGAGAATAAAGAAGTCAGGGAATTATCAATCATTCATTTTGACTTGAATTCCAAGAAAAATCCTGAAAGAAACAAACACATTCCTAAAACCCAGAGAAAACAAACAAGTAACAGCCAAAAAGGATCTGTAATCAATAAGATGTCACATTTCCTTCAGTGAGAAGATAACAGTCAATGTGGGTGAGAGACAAGCAGCCAGGTGTCATTTTTCTTACCATTAGAAAGATTTTTGACAACATCTCAAATTAGACTCTCAGTTATAAGCAACCTAGTGAAACAGATTTAGCCCCTAAGGGCTAGACAAATTATACCAGAAAGCTGAGGAAAGATAAAATTTATACTTGATTTACTGTCAGACAAGAAGGGATGGCATTGGGTGTGGTCTAGAAAGGTCTATTGTTAATCTGCTATTATTCAATGTATGTAATACCCACTCATTTATCTGGATCATAAAATAGACTATATGGTGGTCAGATTTGGGCAGTAACACTGGAAAAGGCTGAAGCTATGCTGCAGAATATTTATTTCAAATGATACTTCAGAGTCTGATAAAATGAAGCATAGAGTTTAACAGGGACAACTTGCAGTACATTATGGGTCAGGAAGGATGGAAGTAGCAGCTAGCTCTTCAGAAGACAAAGAGACCTCAGGGCTCTAGCAGACTGTGATATATGGAACCAGTGTCATACAAATATGTTGCAAGAGGGGAAAATGCCGGATAAATGCAGACAGACACAACAATCTTTCCCCTCTGCTCTCCACTAAACTACATGAAATTATGTTTCTCCTGTACTCTGCACTAGTGAGACTGCTAGTCAGAACATTTTCTGAAGGTTAGGTCATAGTGTTTCCCTTTGAAGGAGAATCAAATGGGGAGTCCAGAGGAAACCTGCAAAGATCAGAAGCACGTCTAGAAAACACAATCTATGTGACTAAATTGAACAAATTCCTGTTGTATAGCCTGGAGGAAAAACATAGCCTAGGAGGTAAAACAACAGTCTTCAAATACATGAAAAGGATGAGGACGTTTATGACGTACACAGAATAAAATAAGATATAGGCTTAAATTGCAGTAATAAGGAGGAAAGTTAGGTATTTACAAGACTTCGGTGAGATAAGAGTAGCTAAAAATGAAAGACAGCGCCTTCTGAAGCTGCAGTCTTCACCCTTACAACAACGTAAGTGTAAAAGATATTAACTTTATCCAAGGGCTAGAGAGTCTCTTGAGACCCCTTTAGCTCTCTTCTATAACACAAAGGCAGATTTCAGGTACTAAATACTTTGAGAACAAATAAAAATAACATAACTAGGCTAAATAAATAGGGAAATAGAAAAAATTTCAATGCATTCACTTGGCAGCTAAATTCTTTAGGCTGTCTTTTGCAATTTTACAGAATAACTATTTAGGAAAAAATATTTACAAGAATAATGTAAATAAGAAATGATAATGATTCTACTTTCCCTATGTCTTACATAATTAATGATGCATTTTAAATATTGTATGGTAAACTGCTTTTGTTTACAGGGAAAATGCTTTTCTACCTGTTAGGGAAAGAAGGTTTAAGTAAAAGAAATCACCACTGCTGCAATAATAAACCTTTTCCCACATAAGGGAATCTATATCATTCTGGGGTAGATTAAGCATCTAGCATGCAAAAAAGAAGTCCAAATTGGAGTCCTGTATGGGAATGGAAAACTGGTAGAGAAGTTGTCCTTACCCAGTAAAGTGATGCACAACCTGAAGCAAAAGAAGATCTTAAATAAATAACCAGATTTATAACTCAATAAATGTTTCATGGCCTTCTTCTAGAGCTCTTGCTAAAGACATAGACAGTCTTGTATTCACTCATAAAACCAAGAATAGGAGTCCAGTTGCTTTTATGCCTCTCAGTATTTCCTTAAGGGGTACAGGACATTGCCTCTGAGGGGATTATTAATAGATCAAATCCACCAAATAAATGAAAGCCAGAAAACTTTAGAAGTGATAGTCCCATCTCTGAATCACTTGTGCAAAAATCAATATTTACAGCTCACCTGCTCCAACCAGTCCACAGCACTGGAGATTGTCCAGCCTCCCAGGGCAGCCCAGTACTTAATTATCCTCATCCTTCAGATCTTCCAACATGCCTGCATTATGTATCTCTCACTGTAATTCAAATCCACTACTTCTCTAATAGCCAAATTAACTATGCCTAAAAGTTAGTTCTTTTCCTGAATAATCCTAGAGATTAACATTACCCCCCTCAGTGCAGTTTTCTTCAGACTACACAACACTAGTTTGCTCAATCGTTCCCTAAAGGCATGCTTTTCTAGGTGGCTGATTGTTATAATTGCTTGCAGCTGGACTCTCTCCAGCTACTTTACTTTTCCAAGTGAAATCATAGTTCTGCTAAGGCTCACAGCACTGAGGAAGAAAACAGAGGAACTACATTACAAGTCTACGAGTTCCTTGCTGCAGTGGCCTCTGGTGATGCAAATCAGTTAACTAAACTATTGCTTAGCTCTATGCCAAAGTTTTCCATGAAAGGGGAGTTCACTTCAATTCCTGCACTTACCAGAAAGAGCACTGCAATCTTTGACGCAGTCATTTCAAGCATATTTTATTGGCATATTCAACACTAAATCTGTTTACTGCAAGCTGAAGTTACAATTAAATCAGCTATGCATTCTTCATTCCCTGCCTTAACATGTATTAACATCACCACTAAATCTAGCGATACCATTTTTGATATTCACCAAATAATTCCCTATCTTTAAATAATTTTTTAAATAGTATTTGGCAATTTATCAGGATGAAAAGTCCTGGATAAATATTAGATGACTATCCTAAAGTAATTAAAATAATATTAGTGAAGATGAAGAGAATTGCAGCAAAGCAAACAGAAGAAAATAATCATGCAGTAATGTTCTGCTAACTGCTGGTTATTCTCTTTCATCATACAATAACCATTGAAGGCCTTTTTAACTTTCCATTTCATGATTTCTAATTTAGTGGTAGACTTTCATTACATAACACAAATGAACAATAATTAATCATTTAATCTACAATTTTTGCTTTTAAGGACTTTCAAACAATTTTATTCAAGGTTTAAAGGACAGCTCAATTCTCAAATTACAAGGCATATATAAATTTTAGGGTGGGGGTGAAAAGAAGCAGGGATAAAAAACATGCTCATACTCTGTTTCACACTGGAACCTTGCAAAACAATTCACTGCAGACTTGCTGAAACTATGCCAAGTAGCTGTTTGTCAATGCTAAACCTGACATTACCAGGGGAGTAGCTAACCCTGCTCTGAAGTCATATGAATGCACGTTCTTTTTCACTGTGAAAGAGAAAAAAGATTTTAAAACTTAAGTGCTATGCTTGTCATTTCTTTCTGATTTATTGAAAAAACAGGAACACTCTTGGTACTGTTGGTTACAGTTATTTAAAGAACAATTCATTCCAATCATACCACTTTTGCAAAAGATGAACACAAAAGCTATGAAATATCCACCACCCACTCAAGAATCCTGTGACAAATCCACAGCCAAACGTACAACTGCAACTTTATGCTTCATTTGAGGAACCTGACTTTCACTCACCCTGACAAGGTGAGAAAAAAGTCACTGTTCATCCTAACTCACAAGCAGAGTTTCACTGGCAATTTACTATCATCCTAATGAAAAAAAAAAAGGTTATCAAATTTCAGGATATTTTCTCAGCAGCTATCTTTCATCAGTTTTCTTTTGTTTATTTATTTATTTTTCTCTAGAGAAACAATCAGAAGTCTGTTTCATTGAGGGGATTAAAAAAAAGACTATTAGGGCCAAAGAAGTAAAAATCTTCAGAAGGAAAACAAGTTGTCATTCTTCTTGGGTTCTTCTAGGGTCATTGGTTCTTGAATCCAGGTTCTGTTTTGATTTTCATTTATGTCTGAAATAGTTCCTGTCTAATATGGGCACTTAAAATAATTTACTATTCTTTTAACATCTGTATTCAGCCTATTTCCTCTCCATTACAAATCTTTTTATAACAATACAGCCCATAACATTTCAAAATCATAAAATCCCAATTTTATTCCTTGTTTCTTGTATTTTTTTGTCTTGCTTCCACTTCTCATCTACTGTAGCCTCCTGTTGACTTATCTTTTTAATCTAGAAATAGTCATTAGCAGATACAACTTTCTTATTGACCAAAGACACTATAACAGTAGGGAAGAACAAATCCTGAGTCATACTACGCGACCAGTGCTAAGTTGTGGACTACTTTTGTGAAACCTAACTAGTCTAAAAACCATAACAGTTTTCTTCTATTTTCAGCCTTGTGTAGAATAAAGGAAGACAGCAGCATAATTTTGAGAAGAATAGAAGAGCCTAAAACATTTTTGCTTGTCTCATTGGGTTTTGCTTTTAACCCAGCATCAACAATTTTTAGTCAGATAACATGGGTTTGTTAGAATGAGAGTTTGAACTCTACTGCCCTATTACATGCAAGCAGAAGAACACCCTGCAGGCCATATGATTGTCATATTTTGTTTTAGATATAATCATATACAGCACTAAGTGCTTTTGTTGTGTATTTCACTGTGCTGTGTTCTTTTGTTAAACACAGGGCTTAGGTTCAGCATTTTAAAAATGTCTATCAATTATATAATAGCTACCACAGGAATAAAAAGGTTTTCTGACTTCTTTAATGAAATATAGTGGCCTACAGCAAAGCTTGAAACTTATTTAATGCAGTTACGGAAAAGATCAGAAGTTTGAGTCATTTTCTTTTACCATGTCACAAAAAAGGGAACTAATGCCTTTTGAATCTGTAACTTCCAAAAATAATTGGCTAATTTCAGTTTTGATGGCTTCCTTCAGTATTAGATACAAGACACAAGGCCCAGAAAAGAAATCAAATACTGATTCAAATCTCTTTATGATCTGGCTGCCTGAAGGGAAGCTCACTGTCAGTATGAGGGTCCCAATTTTTGCTAGTTCATCAATGTCCTTAAGGCTGATAATGGTTATGGCTGTCTCTCTGATAGTTCACCACATCAGTGTAATTTTAATTTATAGTTTTTGTCATAAATCAAGATCATTATGGAAAAATGGATGCCTCTGAGTAATTTATATCCTCAGTGCATACACTCCATAAATCTGAAAGCTCATACATCTTATTATTTCTAAGTGAATGTTAGAAATCTGTTACTGTAAGATCTTTTTTATTTGAACAGAACTCTTGTGTTCTGGTAAAAAACAAAACAAAACAAAAATTCCAAACCAAACAACAAAACAAATACAAGTTAACCCTGTCTTTAAAATTCACCGTTTTCACTTGAAACACAGAATCATAGAAAGGCCTGGGCTAAAAGCAACCTGAAAGACCATCTAGTTCCAACCCCTCTGCTGTGGGCATGGCCACCTTTCAGTCGGCCAGAACTCCATCCAACCTAGCCTTGAACTGTTGCAGCAGACCTCCTGCTAGGGGTAGAAATGAGCCAAGACACAGACTCTCATTCAATGACATGAAAAGGGTCCTGATTTATTCTTTGTTACAGCTTAGCCATCCTGACTCTGACTACAGCAAGCTCCTACTGCAGTGTCCAGCTGCAGACTCTGCCTGCTGGACTATGACTGCAAGCATTGGTTTGCAGTCTGAACACAGCTTTCACCCAGCTCAGCTATGACTGCAGGCTCTGACTCCATCAGACCCAGCCTGGCCTCACAGCAGATCTTTTACTGCAGCAACTGTCTTCCTTGTTTTGTTCCTCCTTCCTCAGAGCTCCTCTACCTCCTCCAGGCCCTTTTTCTCCAAGATCCCCCTGACCAGCCAACCCACCCCTTTTATCACATTTATCTTTATTAGTCCCAGCTGTGACCCATTAAGGGCAAGGCTGTTCCTCTTCTTTGGTAATTAGGATAACTGTGACTTATCAGGGGTGAGCTCACCTCTAATCTCTTCTTCTGCACTTACATTGAACAGCTCCAAGGAAACATGCAGGGTTTTCATATGCTTTGGTTTTTTTCTTAAGGAGTAGTATCATGTAAGTTAATATCCACTGGAGCATTTTAACTGCATCAGCTAAATGTGTGATTTTGAAATCACCAATAATTGTGTCTGCCTGAAGACTCATCAATCAAAATCACTAACTTCGAAGAATATGGATTTAGATCTACATATTTTTTCATACTGGGGTCTTTAACACAGATTTTTGTAGACCAAAACAATGTATAAGCTTGAAATGCAATCTGAGATTGTTTCAAACTGTATTTAAAAATATGTGGGTTTAAAAAAAAAAACCTCAAATATTAGATTTTAAAATTCTTTAACACTTCAACTTATCTTTTCCTACTGGTATTTAGCTTTAAAAATAGAGCATTTTTAAGAGGAGAAAAAAAGATGCTCAGAAATGAACCAGAATAAACTGAATGAGTTTCTAAGGAAAGGAACTCAGGAACTCAATATTAAAACTTTAGGACTGGGACTATTTCCATCTACTGCCACTGACAAAAGCCACCAGTCAACATCTCAGTCTAGCACTTACAACAACACGTGCAATACAGAACACAGTTTCTAATGGTGAATTCATTGTTAATCATAAAAAGTACTTGAATTCAAATCGTAAGTGCAAGGAAAAGCAAGCTTATTTCTAACAACTTTCCTTGTACAGGTATTACATGGTTGAGAGCTCAAATTTGCTAAACCCACACATTTGTTGAGAAGTTTTACGTGTGACCTGGTATGCAAAATACTGTTACAATATGAATAAAACATAACTTTGGCAGAAACAGCTATCTTTGCCTGGATTTTTAGTCATTATAAAACCAGATTTTCTTTTTAAGAAAACATTTTAATTATCAGAATTCCCTGAAAATTAAGTTATCATTTTCTACTGATAAAGAAAAGAAAATGATGAAAATAACCAACAGAAAACACTGACAGTCAATGCATCTGACAGTTAATGCATCGTCATTGAGCAGAAGTTCTAAGGCAATTATATCTTCTTTTAAAATCATACTAAAAGTTTTAAACGTCTGGTTGTTTCCAGTAAATTAAGATCAGCTAAAGTCAGGAAACCTTGGAGAGTAAAAGTACTTTACAGAGGTGTACATTTGCATGGTCAGAATCATCAGACAATAAGGTTCTTAGAGATTACTGTTTGACATTTCTAAATATTTGCTTTCAGAGTTTCATTTCCAGACTGACATAACTTATTCAAACTCTACAATCATGAAAAAATTTAAATTTGGTAGATCATTATTGTTTCTTAATTTAATTTATCTACCATATCAGCATTGTCATGCATGTGTTGTTTTTTTTTGTAAGAATTACAAGAGTGGGACTGATCAGTAGTCATGAAGTGCCTGTATCTGAAAGCTATAGTTGCTTCAGAGGAAATTTAAAAGGTCAGTTAGCCTAAAGGAGAGCATTAATGTTACTGAAGTCTCCATGAAGAAACATCAGAACTAGAAGAGTCTCTGCAGCTGGTGAAGCCTGCTGAGAAAGAGCCCCTTAGGGAACATGATACAGAATCCTTATCCAGCCAGAGTCAGCACTTTCTGCCCAAAGGGAAAACCAGCAATGTAATGAGAAAGGAACAAGTCTGAATCTTGACAAGGACCTGGCAGAGTCAGTGAAACTTTGAGGAGCCAGAGACATCAGCAGAGTAACCCTGAATCCTGAGGGTGGTGGCCAGAGTCAGACTGGGGCTGGCTACCAGGTGAGAAGCCACAACCCAGACAACAAACCTGCAGCCAAAACCTGATATAAATTAGCAAAGAGCATCTTAAGGAAAAGGAAAATTGAAGAGTAGGGGGAATGAGGAGATCAGAAATAGAAAAGGGAAACTTTTCTATTCAGTTACCTAGATGGAAGATATGTTCTAGTTTGTCTTTAGTTAATTGTTCCTATTGTATTAAAAATCTGATACATTCATGATTTATTTTTTTCTGACAGGGAAAATAAATAGATGAATAAAAACTATAAATTTTCTGAAACACAATACCAGCTGTATAGATGGACATAATCATAAAAATATCAATGCTACATGTTACCACACAATTTGAGGAAGAAATACCTCTAAAAACCAGGGCAGAGGTATCTACAGAGGATATATAGCTTACAAATATTCATTAAGTCATTATTACACGTGTCTTCATTAAAGGGAAACTAGAGGAGAAAGGATACAGGGGGGAAAGTATTGTATTTTACAAGCATCTCCTTTAAAGAGCAGCAGGGTGAAAATTGCTCTGCCATCTTAATACTGCTTCACTTCAATAAATAGAGATGTTTTTACAGAAACTAATGAAAACATTCACTGTGTTCCCTATGATTCATTGGCAATCAAAAGCACTTCCTAATTTGCATTATGATGATCTGGAGTATTGACAATCATTCAAAAAGATTACTTGGTTTTAATATATTTTGTCTAGTGAGAAGGCAACAGCTTTGCCACAGCAGATCATCATCTGTCACAACTGCCATCAACACCTGCTAAGAGTTTAGTGAATGTAGAAACAGGGGGAGCAAGCCCTGTGTGCCTGCTTGCATCCTGGGCAGGGAGCAGAAGCTTGCACTGCAGGGCACTGTACCAGCCCACCCATATCTTCACAACTCCACATACTCATCAGAACTTGCCTGAGGGTTTGAACTATCAGTTGTATCCAGCACCTGAGCTCATGGAGGTGAAAAAAGAGCCAAACAACAGTCTAACATACTCTTAACTACTGAGAGTTAATGAGGGGCATTCTTAGATAAATCCTTTCCTGTTAGATTTGTGGTCAATGTGGTTAGCCATGGTGTGGTTTCAGTAGTAGCACTGAAACCACTGACTGAGTACCCTGATTTGAGTACCCATCAATCCAACAATATTCCAGAGCTCCCCCAAGTACATATACATGGGGCAGAAATAATGGGACTGAAAAACTACAGGCTTAATGAAAAATTTAGAAGTCTAGGGGGAGATAGAAAAAGTCAGATCATAATGGAACTAAAATTGAAGCAAATTTTTTAGGTAGTTTTTAGTTATTACTATATAACTGTTATGTTGGTATAGCATTTGAGCAAAATGTGTGTATCAGTTTTTGAGTTCATTTAATAAACTCTAACTTTTCAGAAAAATGTAGCAATTATCAAAATTTAGAATGTATTCCATAATAGTTGTTATAAGGACCTAACTGTAGCGTTTTCCAGAAATTAATGTTTAATATTAGACTTGTTGAACTATTTATTTTTCCTTTCATGCCTTTCAACAGACAGATATCAGATTAGTGAAGGGAATTTACTGTTGGAAGGATTTTTTTCTCTTTGGGCAGAATAACTAAGTAAATGAGTCCCTGACAAGTCATTACAGATATTAAATCGTAGATATGCTACAGTGGTTTAACAGCTGTGGATGAAAATAGGGAGCTATCATATGTGTTATTCTGGATAGCACTCAAATAATTATTGCAAAATAATCTGAACAGAATAATAATTTGTAAATATTTCCTACACTGTCTTTGTTACTCTTCATCAGGAACTTCTCACATGGAAAACAAGAGATATTTGAAACCTTCTTTTTGTGGTTTGATTGAATTCATTGCATAAACTCACTTTGGCAGATCTAGTCTTCAATTCACACTGTTGCCCTTCTCATCAGCCTTTAGCAAAACAACATTGGTATTTCATGTTTGCAGAGGTACCCAAATGGCTAACACAACTCAAGTATATTGCATATCTAATAAGGAAAGAGATCACCTTCATTTTTTTTTTCTCTTTGCATGAAGACATCATCTTCCAGAAAGAAGTGCCTTGGACTCAAAAATTTCTCATATTAAACTTTGATGCCTGTCATACAAATACTGTGTAATATGTCCTCTGAATTTTGTTGAGCAATTTTCAACGCAAATATAATTCCATGCACAGGTGGAATTAACTACCCCAAAACTTGCAAAACACATTAAGACAGCAATTAAAAACGCCGTCTAAGGATGGGTGAATTGTGTATTTTTAATTCCTTCTGCTATGAAGTAATAAGGGACAATACAAATCCTAGTTATTCATATAGAAAACACCTAAGTAGAGTATTTTTATTGCAGTAGTTCATCATCCCAATGTTTTAACTAAATCAGAAGTGGTTACAATCCAAACCTGTTTTTTAAGAAATACATTTCCATCCTCTTATATTATTTGAAATACCTGGGCAATTTACCTGTCCCCATCATTTTGTCTGATACCTTTTTTAAAGGAAGAATTATTATTTCCCTGCCTAACTTATTAATCACTCTGAGGAAAAACAGATATAAAATTATTCAAAAATATCATCTGAAGGAGCTGAAAGCTACACAACTCATCTGACTTAAAAAAATAAAGAGTTTGCTTCAGGCTATTGTACTATCTTTTACTGTCTTCTCAAGAACAGAGGGGAAGTGCTTTGTTCTGCCAACTGACATAATTTAAAATAAGCATTTAAAATAATTTAATACTCAAATTAGTATTCTCCAACATCAAAATCATAATGAAATTTGTAGAACCATAGAATTGTTTAGATTGAAAAGACATGTAAGATCATCAAGTCCAACCATTGGACTAACATGGCCAAGTCCACCATGTCCCTAAGGGCCATGTCTACACATCTTTTAAATACCCTCAGGGATAGTAACCACTTCCCTGGGCAACCTGTTCCAATGCTTGATCACCATTTCAGTAAAGAAATATTTTTCTAATGTTTGATCTAAACCACCACTGGTGCAACTTCCAGTAGTTACCCCTGTCCCATCACTGTTTTCTTTCAGGTAGTTGTAGAGAGAAATAAGTTCTCCCTTGAGGCTCCTTTTCTACCTAACAGAATAACCAAGCCCAGCTCCCTCAGCCACTCCTCACAAGACCTGTGCTCCAGACCCTTCACTAGCTTCATTGCCCTTTTCTGGACATGCCCCAGCATCTCAATATCTTTTAGTATTCAAGGAAAACCTTATCATTCTCTACAACTATCTGAAAGAAGGTTGTAGACAGGAGGAGTTCCGTCTTTTCTCACAGGTGATGAGTGACAGAACAGAAGGAAATGGTTTCAAGTTGTGGCAGAACAGGTTTAGATTTCATAATAGGGAAAAAATTCTTCCACTGTAAGGGTGGTCAAGCAATGGAACAGGCTGCCCGGGGAAGTGATGGAATCACCGTGCCTGAAGATATTTAAAAGACTTGTAGATGTGGTCTTAGGGGCATGGTTTAGTGGTGGTACTAGCAGTGTTTGATTGACGGTTGGACTCAACGACCTTAGATGTTTATGCCAACCTTAATGATTCTATGATTCTATCAGCTGCAGCCTCTCCAGTGCCAAGTACAGACAATCACTGCCCTGGTCCTGCTGGCCTCACTATTTGTGATACAGCCAAGATGTCATTGGCCTTCTTGGCCGCCTGGGCACACTCTGGCTCCTAATCAGCTGTGTCAACCAACACTCCCAGGACCTTTTCCACTGGGCAGTTTTCCAGAGGCTTTGCCCCCAGACTGTGGTGCAGCCTGCGGTTGTTGTGAGGATCCAAGGGCAGAACTCATCACATTTTGAACCTCATGCAGTTGGCCATGACAATGGATCCAGCCTGTCCAGAGCACTCTGCCGAGTCTTCCTACTCTATAGCAGATCAACACTCCTGCTCAGCTTGGGTCTCATCGCAAACTTACTGAGGCTGCACTTGATCATCTTGTCCAGATCAGTCATAAAGATATTAAACAGGACTGGCCCCAGTACTGACCCCAGGAGAACACCACTTGCGACCAGCTGCTAACTGGATGTAACTCCATTCACTGTCATCTCTGGATGGCTTGGCCCCCCAGACAGTTTTTTACCCAGTGAACAGTGTGCCCATCCAAGCCATGAGCAGCCAGTTTCAGCAGGACCATACTGAGGGAAACAGTGTACTTACATTTAGATGAAGTTGATTACTCCACTGACCAATCACTTTGTATTCTGTACTCTTGTTGGTGATTTGATACTGAAAAATATCATAGCGTCCAGGAGCATCTCCATTTTCATTGAAAACAACAGGTGTTCCAGCACTCCCTGAAAAAAATATTAAAAAGCAGTAAAAACCTTTAAAGCAATTTTTAAAATACATATTAAAGAAAAAATACTAACTAGAAATTGAACAGTTTCTTCATAATGAAGTATAGTATGATAATAAATTCAAAAACCTCCCAAAGATAAAATGTATGTTATTATCATCATCCCTAAATCTACCCTATGAGTCTATGAAAATAATTTTAAAATATAATTCTTTGATGTCTTTTTCTCTGGTTGTTTGACTGTTTGGTTGGGGGTGTTTAGTGTATGAATTATAGAACATTAGGAAATTCTAGGATAAAACAGAAACGAAGAAATTTCTTTTGACATGAAGAAAGACATAATTTCACTTTAGGATGTATATACTTGGCAGTAGGCAAAAAATAGCAATCTTGTAATGAACCACATAGAAAATTTCCCCATTAAGTACAAAAATATTATTAATATCATCAACTTAGGAGCCCTATAATCATAAAAGACCTTGAGATGCAAATGTTTAAATTGTGTCACTGTTACTATGCTGTTTCTAGCACTGACCACCTATGCAAAAGTATTTTATCAAAATAAATTAAGTACATCAGCTGTGCTTTTTGTTCTCTCCTCTATATATGACACTGCCTGACAGAAAAGGCCATTGCTGAAGCTGTCAAAAGTTATAAATCGACACTGTTCTTACTTCAATGAACAAAATGTTCAAAGATTGAAAACTACACATCTACCTTGGCAAATAGACCAGCCAAATTAGAACATATTTGATGGATTCCCTCAAGGTGACATCAAGGACCTGTACTCCTGCAGAGACTTTTTAAAAACTTCACCCCTTCTCCAAATTTTATATATAGGTGAATCATATTTATAGTTGAGGTCCATTGAAGAAAAATACAAGTATGCTAATGCTCTATTTCAATGACTGGAGATGAAATTTATCTTTACAGAGGAAAAACCCAAACCACCACAAAATTCCCCCTTAATGTTTTCACGTTTCTTCATGTGAAAATCCAAGAAAAAAATAGCCAGTTCATAGTAAATTCCTACAGTATAACACATGTTAATGTATCACTTACAGGTGCTAAGTCCACTGTAAGTGGATTCCAAAGAATAAAAGAAAAAAAATTTGCAACTCTGGATGCCTATCGAGCAGAAGTAAGCTAGTAGAAGTGGGAACAGCCTACATACTCCAGGATGTCAACATAAATTCCTCTTGTATGTCTGTCTGTCTCTCTCTCCCATAAAGTATTTTGTTCTCTAAAGCATTTTGTTTTGTATAACAGCTTTCATATAAAATTGATATCCAGTGAAATAAACAGTCTTTTGAGAGTGACAAGTGGCACATTAAATACTGTGCCAATTTCACAGTTCTGCCAGGAAAATTCTGGCTGCAAAAATTGGACGTGAGCAACCATGGAAGAAATTATGTGTGGTAAAGACTTAAGACCCCATGAAGATAGAAGAGACTCAACAGAAAATTTTGGAAAGCTCTTCATGCTTTACTCCCAATTCTTTTGACAGAATGAAGGGCAAGAAAAATCCCAGTCTACAATCTATCAAACAATGAAATTATTCTTCACTGCTCACACAGCAAGTTGGTTCAATAAATTTCTTCCACCCAATAAACACATACTCAGCTGTTGTTGGTACATAGTTATGGAGGTAACCTTCAAAACATTACTCTATAGTAACGATAGAATTCATCTTACCACTCAGCAGCATTTGAAGACCTCATGGAAAAACTGTCATTTTTATGAATAGATAGGAAATGTCCTTGGTATCCCTTAAGACCAATGGGAACTTAAAACATTATTATGCTCAGCAGTAAGAGTGTGAGTTTATAATATACAGCTGTCTTTAGAAATATCTTGTGGTGGTTTTGTTTGGGATAAAGTTAATTTTCTTCATAGTAGGTTGTATAGGGCTCTGAGTTGTATTTGTGCTGAAAATTGTTGATAACACGGGGATGCTTTAGCTATTTCTGAGCAGCACTTATACACAGCCAAGGTTTTTTCTGCTTTTCATCCCACTCTACCATTGGAGAGGCTGGGAATACACAAGGAGTCAGGAGGGAACACAATCAGGACAGCTGACCCCAACTGACCCAAGGGATATTCCCTACCATATAACACCATGTTCAGCATATAAAGCTGGAGAAGAAGAAAGAAGAAGGGGACATTTCGGGAGATGGCATTAAGTCACTCTTATGAGTGGAGCCCTGCTTTCCTGGGGATGACTGAACACCTGACTGCCCATAGCATGTGGTTTCCTTATGTGTGCAGCTTTTGCCTCACTTACCATACTGTCTTTATCTCGACCCATCTGTTTCCTGAATTTTATCCTTCCACTTCTCTCCCCGATCCACCTGGTGGCAGAGGGAGTGAGTCTGTGTGATGCTCAGCTGCAGGAGTTAAACTACAACACAGGTATAAAGAGACTGACTGGTCCAGGCTAGAACCATCTTTCTTTTTTGATGTAGTGTTGTTCTCAGCTAGAGCACAACAGCATCTCATGCTGTGCACCACAGTCAACAGGGACATAGCAACTTGCTAAATTCCGCAGCCTCTCCAACTGAGTCCAGCAAGATTTTTCTCATGCGGCAAAAGTAAAACAACCTTTGTCAAGTTAATAAAAACAGGCTTGCTAAAAGCTGGCATAAGTCACAGAAGATTTACACTCACTAACACTGAGAAAAAAACATCATCCCTTTGTTAAACAGCAGATTTCAGAAAGTACAGTAACAGTCACAGTGCCTGCTTTAAAGTATATTTGATTGTGTTCTAGCAATGCTGCCATAACTTGTATATTCTGTTAACAAGAAGACTATTACTTTAAGTCCATTGTGGAATGAAACATTTAATGAACTCTAACTAGGAGGCATGCATGACTGGATTGTGCTAATAAACCATTAGCTGCATAACCAGGAAAGCAAAGTTAAATGCATTTGAAGAAAACTTGTGGATTTGACCAGTAATTTCCAAAATAATGAATGCAAGATAGTAGCAGGAGTCTTGAAAATGTAAGGACAGAATGAAAATGTAAGAGAAACAAGATGCCTCAAGGCTATAAACAAACTACCAATGTTTAATTAGTATTCTTAAAAATGTTAATTTCATCTGAAGAAAAATATGCTCTGGTGAATGATCTGAATGAACGATGCATCTGAGAATGGATAGCTCTCAAATTGAAAAGGTTTTTTAAGAAATTATACTTTGTTGGATAGTCCATCAATGAAAGTGTATACTTCTGTGGAAAAACTGATTAACACTGTATACAGATCATATAATATACCATGTGGAAAAACACTGTAGCTGACCATAACAACCAATCTCATGTGAGGAGGCAAACCTGGATTCAGTATACAGCGTTGTAACAAATGCCATGGAAGTATACAAGTGTCTCTTTTTCTGGCAACCAGATATACAGAACGGAGCACTCTTGATATCTCGTACTGCCACATATACTCTATCATCACTGCAGGAAATTGCATCGTAGTTCAGGTTTAAGACAGAGAGTATTTAAATGCTCCTCTTATTGAGCATTAAGGTCTGTCTGCTAAACTTAAATTTAACACACTGTGAAGAGAAAGTAACACAGAAAACAACAAAGACCTAAGGTAGTGAGCTAGGACTACATAAGTTCCAGCTCAGATAAAAAGTACTTTGGGAAACCACAACAAACAGTTCTTGAATAGAGTATTTATATTAGAGAATGAACTTGGCTAGTTTCATTTGGGAACCACATTAATTGGAAACCATCACAGGAAAAATGTTACTTTTGCTTAGGATAAATGTTCCTATAATGCTAGTGTATGTAGACCACCAAAGAAAATAGAAAGCAGGCTACTTCTTAAAAAAAAATTCACTGATTAAAATTTAAAAAATATTTTTAAAGTGATCATTTGAGAAAATAGCTAAAGAGAAGTGAGGGAACTATGTCTTTGAACCTTTTCATATTTTATTCTATATGTGGTTATGTTGCCATGTGTAATTTCAACTCATGGTAATTGTATTCAATCTGTCACCTTTTTAACTAAATTTTTAATTTATTCTGAATGTCTAAAACAGAAGTACCTGGTAAAATTTCTGGACTACACAATAAGCTTGCATAACTATGAAAAATCATGTGTGAACTTTTACATTCTTCATCTCTCCTTTGTGCCAATCTTTTTCAGTTTGGTTTGGGTTGGGTTGGGGTTTTTTTAATATAAAAACATAGTTACTAACTTATTTTGAGATCTGTTTTGGAAGTATCTCTATGCTGAGCAAAGGATATATTTACAATTTTTAGGTATGAAGTAATACTCTGGCATTGAGAAAAATTGTCCCTCCTCCTTCCCACTCTGCAGCAATCAGCATTAAACAACCCTGGGTGTTAAACTAGCACCTCAGCTAGACATTTCAGAATGTTTCTGTGACCTCAGTTGTTTATGAGCCTTTCAAAATACAGGTTAAACTAGTCAGAAAAGTTATTTAGAGAAGAAAAAATAGCAAAATGTATGAGGTTTTTAAATCAGATTCAAGGCTGTGATGGACCCTTTTGAATTTTCAATGCCTTATATGGATGTCAAGGAGGACCCTTTCTGATAAGCAACTGTTGTAGTACAGGTTCTTTGAGCACTGGACTTGAAAATTCACATTCTTGTGAAGAAATCCTTAAAGATGTACCTTGATATTCTTGAGATGCTGCTCAGCAACTACCTAATTGTTCATGCGCCTACTTTGTCAAGTTACATTTCACATGGTTCTAAAATATCTCCTCTTGTACTGCAGGCTGTAATATTAGATCCCTGTAAGCTTACAGTGTGCACTTGGCCAGTGCCTTCCAGTGACATTCTCTTTGCATTTCAGGAAGTGGAAAAGAATTGGATTGACTTGTAAACCACAAGTTCATTTATAGTACCGGCCAAGTGCATATAAAAGTGATTAATATATAAAAGTTCTTAAAGTAAGAACAATTATGAGCCTTATTAAAAAAAACCAAACTTTTAAATCAACACACTTGGATTCTTCTTACATGAAAATACTTTTTTTATTATTATTATAAGGCCCTATTACTTCAGAGTCCTGACAAAAGTGTAGAAAAGTGGTTGTGCTGATAAGTCTCACAACTGCCATTTACAGAATATTCCAACTCTAGTGGAGTAGATTTCATTATAAACCTTGATATCAGATACAAATCTTTTATTTCTAAAATAATATTTATATGGATTGATATTAATTCCTTTTTTTTTAATCTGAAATTAAAATTATTCAAGATGTCTTCATTCTTTGAGCTGGTCCACATAAACTTCTTTATCAGCTATGAATCTAAAGAAGTAAGCCTGGATTCAAGGGTAGGCTTAGGAGAATGGAAGTCAAGCAATTATGTAGTGCACCGTAATACACATAACAACTGTATTGAAACATTAATCTTAAAAATTAGGATTTTAGTTAAAAGTTATTTACTAAAATTAATTAAGAAGCAAATGGGTAGATAGGCCTTGCTGAAAATAATTAAAAGTTAAAAGTTAAAAGGAAAATCAGGCTTGAGATAGTTATCTGGAACTTAAATAATCGATTGTCTGTCATCTTATGTTTGCTCAGCTGTGCTTATAATGGGAAAATATGAAACTAGTAACTGGACTCAAAGGAACATAGACAATGCAACCAGAAATCCATTCTTTGAAAAACTTGGACTACCCCCAGAAATCATTTATATTGTCATTGATAGAAAAGGTCGAAAGTTTAGGGCGAGGAAGACTCGCCTTACTTCCTCCCTTTTAAGACCCCTCCCCACAAAACCGACCCCAGACTTAATTTAAGAAGCCAATCACGCATTCTTAATAGCTATTCAAGCTAATTACCATAGGAAGAGGGGAATAGGAGGGGCTGTGATTATGAATATGTATCTGTTTGAAGCTTTTGTCAATAAATAGACTCTGTGATCACTGTGATTTTGCAGTGCATATTAGAGGATTACCTCATGCTGCTGCTCAGCACTGAATAAACATACACTTTCTAACTTTAAATTGTTAGAGAGTCTTTTGTCCGTCACAGGTGAGTATCGGTATTAGACCAATACTCATATTTTGGTAAAACAGTATATCAAAACTTCTCATAGCATTCAGCTTTATGGAAAGACTCCTCAGATTTATAGGATCAACTCTTGCAAACTCTTAATTCATGAAAATAGTTTCAAGTACTAGAGTTAATGGTTCTGATTTTTTTTTTATGATAATTTCATTCTAAGCAGCTTTTAAAAAGAAAAAGTACCACGGAGATCTACATTAATTTAATTGCTCTCAGGAAAGTAAAAAGAAGGAGAATTACCATTTGAACTTTGAGTACCAAGAGTTCCCAGAGAAGAAAAATTAATTTGTAAAATCAAGCAAGATGTTTGACGATGAGACAAATTACATAGAAGGTTGAAATGGAACAAATGGAAAGAGTAAATACAGGCTATTACAACATTTATTAAAAACAAACAAAAAAACAAAATAAAAACAAAAAAAAGGCCACAAAAAACCCAAACCCAAAACCAAACCAAAACAAAACAAAGCAAAAAAAAAAAATAAAGAAAATTATAAACAAGTAATCAGAACTAACAAAAGTTAATTTGTGACTGTCAGGCTAACAGAGAAAGAATATACAGTGTACCAAGCTGTTACTTGAAATGACACAGAAGGAAAGACACTCATACTCAGTGACTCTGAGGAATTAAGTAGGAAAAGAACTACTTTATTTACATTTCATGTTTATTTATAGAATTTCAACAGTAACTATGGGTTGGACAGTGAGGATAATACTTTTTGACTTCATAGGTCCTATCAACAGTCTATCAATTCTTTCTTCTTCCAAAGAGGAATGCAAGAACAGAGTGTGAGAAACTGTAAAAATTATCTGTCAACAATCAGAAGGCTGAGCACAAGAGCAACACCAAGCTATGTGAAGTTTGTGATAAACGAAGCTGTTATCTGCTCAATCTCCACACAGCAGACATTTTCAAACAATGAGCAATGTGGTTACTAAAATTAAAAAACAATGATTGTCTTACACCTATTCAAAATCTGGAAATACATCTTTTCATGCTTACCCTACATGTCTCAGTTCAAGATTAGGAAAATAAAACAGGATTTCGTCCAGTTGCAGTAAACACAGTCCTTTACTGACATTTTAAATATCCTAAGATATTGGATACACACAGATATGCAGAATATGCATATGACAGAGAATCTGTGCCTTTCTGAGGCAGCAGCTGGAGGCCAGATGGATACCCTGGGGTATCTTAAATGGCATTTGATGCCCATGTTTAGGCAATTTATCTTACTTACCACAGGGCAAATTCTGGCTGTTCATGTATGAATGCATAAAATAGAATGAAAGAGAAACTAGGAGAGCTAAAAGAAATTAATTATATACAGATTTGGGGCATATGTAATGCAAATTATGGTGGCACCCTTTATAAGTCTTATGGAGAAAGTAAAAAAATTGATATTGAAATAAACTGATGTAAATCAATTCCAAGTCAGGCAGTACAGCTTTAGATTTTTGAAGCGGATGGACAAGAACTTAAGCTGTGATTTTGCACAGAAGCATGTAATTTGTTTGATGTCTTGGTCCTCAGCATAGTGAAAAAATTAAAATTGTGCATTTTGGTGAAAGGAACAGTTCATTCCACTCTTGTATAACATCAGCCAGAGCAAGTACCATAAGCACATGGTATTTAAAATAACAAGTAGAGCTTTTTTCCTTACAGAAACTATTAGTGCTTCTTCCTCCGTCAAGCACTGAGACATGCATCATAAAACTTACCCTGAAATGAATAAAATTCAGAGATGAGACTGAACTCTAGCCATTAAAAGTGTAGGAGTAGTAAAAAGCAATTTGCCCCATCATTAATTAGTTGGTGTAACAGTGGTTATTAAAAGCAGTGATCTAAATGCAAACTCTGGTTCATGCAGTTCTTCAGCTACAACTTCAAGAAAAATATACAGGAGAAAAATTAATCTACATTTTCCTTGTTCCCTACATTCTCTCCTCCAGCATCTGCTGTTGGCCACTCTCAGCAAATATACTACAGTGGTGAAATTTTTGTTCTTACCCTCTAATAAGTAACTTAACCCAGAATATAAAAACACAGAACTCTAGCTCCTCTCCTTACAGCACCTTGAGTCTACTATTAGAAAATATGTATACCTGTAATACAACTGTATTAATACAACAGATTAAACTTTGAATTTCGCCAGATAAAGAACTACAATTGGTAGACACCAGTCTGTCACGTGCTATGGTGACATAGAATTGGGAAGATAGTTTTGTATCTCCCAGTCAGGACTCAGCCCATTCTCTGCCTAACAAGGCTATGCCTTGACCTCTCCTCCCAGTGGTGGAGCAATGCTGTGTGAAAGACCTTCCCTATTCTGCTGCTAACAGGGAAGGATAGGAGATGTAGATGAGCTTCTTCACAGGTAGGTGTTACAGCAAGTCAGGAATTATCACTGTGGCCTTGTCAGAAGCACCCATCAATTCCAGGGAAAGAATGTGATGAATGAGGTTCTGATGGGGAAGGAGCTGCTGAAGAACAGAAAACAAGCCCCTTTGAACCTCCCCTGCCACCTTAGCTTTGTTCCTTTCACCTCTGGAAAAGAGACAGCTCTGTCCACACGTGGGGGAGGTTTTGAGGAGAAGAGGGAGAGAATGATACTAAAAGCTTGCTGTTCGCTACATGTAGCCAAAAAGCTCAGTGCTACCAGCATATTTGAAAGAATCCAGCCTCTTTTTATTCTGTACTCAAAAAAAATCCATAGAGACTGGTTTCATCTTAAAATCTGCAGGATATATCGTGTGCCAGAGAAGATTGATTCAGTTCTGCAGCTGAAGAATCCAGCAAGTCAAAAAAGCCCACAGCTCAGGGAACGGATATTGTATGCAATGCGAACAGATCACTCAATCCCCTAAAGATCAATACATGGTTTAAAATTCAACTGAGAGACAAATACTACTCTAGTAATATACTAAAATGGTAGCAGGATGATATGACATTATCTAGTACAAGCTAACAGCTTGTACCGAAAGAGGAAGTTATAAGAGGGTGGTTAGGTTTCTCATATAAAAATGTGTGAATAGATGCATAAAGTTTTGTTTGCACAGTATTATAGACTGGATAGTATCAAATGCTCTTTGGTGGAAAATGGTCATGTTAATGCTATCAAGTACATATGCATATTTTGGTTTTAAATGTTGCAGTTGGGCATTCTTACTTATTAAATATATTTTGCTGCACAAGTAGTAGCAAGCACATTTCTTGTAATGCCTCTGAGAAGAGTTTATGGTTATAATTTTCCATTTTACACACATATATGCACATACACACACACACACACACACACACACACAAAGTAGCTGACAAGCTGACACATGTGCTGGGATGTAAGTGGGAATGAAAGTATGAGAAATCTTTTCCACAAATACAACCACAAGTAATTTTTTTGTATTACCATTACTTTAGGTAAACTTTAAGTAAACATTCATTTCTCTATTAAATCAGGATCACCTGCAGACCCCAGCAAGACAACCATGTTATGCGAACAATATGTTCCCAGATTAAAAGAGTTTTCAAGCCATTTATTTACGCTGTCATGATTCTTCTGGAAAAAAACAAAAACAAAAAAAAAAAAAAACCAACTTCTTTCAAGAAGCTTCAGCTATATAAAGCCATTTGAAGAGATCAGAAGAGATTGAGGACACACAGGAGTGTCCAAGATATTCTGCAACTTTTTAACCTAAAACTCTAATTAGTATACTCTTAGGAAGTACAGAAAAATTGTCTTCTGACCATAAATCATCAGTATATCTCAGTGCATACAAGGACACAACAAGATATATCTGACAACTACATGGTATGAAGAGCTTGGGTGCACCCTGCCTGTATCTGTCCTCACCATTAACAATCATGAGATACTGAGGATCCTCCTCATCCTACTTGTTCCGTTCTTCCTGCTGTGTGGCACTGTTTGGTAAGGGTTTTGCTGTGCTTCAACCCTCCTTCCTTTTATTTTTTGGGGGGGGCTGGGGAAGGTTGTTTTGGTTTTCTTGTTTTGGTTGGTTTTTTGGTTTTTTTTTTACTAGTCCCGGAAAGATGTACTTATTTCAGCACTGCTGACCTCAGTCACAGTTTTTTGTCACATTTCAGGTAAAAGCCTATCAAGCTGACAATTGACAGAGTGTCTTTCAGATACCAGACTTTTCCCATCAGCTTGCACGTACTGAATGTGAGAATGAAGAGATGATTTACAGCTGTCCTGCTTCAGATTCCAATCTGAGCATTTACTTCATGCCACGATGAAAACATGCCAAGGGGATGCATACATACCTTTGTGAACTTCAGGAGTAAGAAGACACTAAGATAAAATGTTTCAGTTAAAGAAAAAACTTTGTTAATACTAGTAACTCACAAGTGCCTGTACAGTCTCAGAAAGTAAGATTTTTTTCTCCTTCCACCCCAAAAGACTCCCCCTGCTATGGAACCACACGAGAAAAATGAAATGTGGAGCTCAGTGAAAGCTGTGCCCATAAGGTAGTGGGGCTCATGCAAGGAAGATGATCAAAGAAAGCCATACACTACTATAGAAATCAATGCAGACTGTGATGTGCAGAAACTAGTTAAGCTGCAAAGGCTGTCCACAGAAAAAGTGAGCATCTGAAGAGCCATTTATATTTCTAGGTGCTTTTGGACAAATGTTTCTGAGTTTTTCCAGCCACTCAAGCAACTGCTCTGTATTAATAGGTTCCCGAGGCCAGTGAAAAGCAAATAAAAGTTCTTTGCCTCAGGTAACAGCTGCCTGGGGAGTGAGGCAGCATCCTGGTGAGTAAAGATAACCATCCTTAGAGTAATTGTAAAAATGCCATCAAAATGTGAAATGGTCCAGCTAATAGGCTTCATCCCTAATACAAGGATTGCTCTGCCAGCTCCAAGAGAGCTTTTATTTGTGATTTTGCTCCTCTGATTCCAGGGTCTTGGAAGTCTTAGACCATGGTCATAGTTCTCAGATATTACTGACATCTTAGGATTCTTTTATTTCTTTTCTAAGCATTCCTTATTTTTCCAGATAGGATATATTGCTAGAATAAAGATTAACAGAAAGTAGGCAAACAAAATCATTGGCACATAAGCATAGTTGAAATAGTGGATTGCAGAGAGAATGAAGGAAGTAAACAATTTCCAATTTAAGGCTGTTATGAAGTACAGGTAGTTTACCAAAAAAATCCAACACCCAATGTACAAACACACAGCCAAAAGCAATTAGCTATAAAAATGTTCCGAAAGCCCATAAATAATTTAAGATTTCTCAAACAAGACACATCTGCATCCTTAACATAGTCTCATTGGGATTGTCATTATGTAACAGACATTAGTCCATTAACATTTAGTTAACAGACACCTGAAACATAAATGCCATTTTCTTCTCTGTCTAACCAAACTTCACATGCAGCTTATTATGACCAATATACTCTCAGTCGCCCATGAGGATAGTTCATCTTGCTGAACAAGATTCTATTTGACATTGAGCTATTTCCTGTTTTTTCTGGAGTGCAATCAGATGTGTTTTAATTAAAATAACTGAACAGGTTAAAAGTATATCAGGGCATTTCCTAATATTGATTTCTACCAGTTGTCAGGGATGAAAACCAACCTTCCTTCCAGTGCTTCAGCTAGGGCTTAAGCTCTGACATTTAGCGAGGACGAAGCTCCAAAGAAGAACTGTTAAATATCCATGGACCATTTTGTAGCTCGACTTCTTTTCTTCAAAAATGAACTAAGTCACACAACTGTACACACATACGCACACACAGAGCTGCAGGTCACACTTCAATTACCACAAAAAGTTTGGAGAGAGGCATCAAGCAGAAACATCACTCTCTGAATCACAGCTTTAAATTTTCCAAAGTATCCAAGGTAATGTTATTTCAACCTTATGACCTTGTCATGTCTTATTCTCTGATGTTTCTAGCATGCAAACCCATCTAATACAATTCACAACAAATCCTGCACTATTCATTAAAGTATTACCTTGTGCCAGAAGGAGGGGAAGACTACAAAGCAGTTACTGAGAAGCCTAATGTGCAAGGAAAAAATGCTTGAAATTCCTGAGTCCTTCAAGTCTGTACAGCAATAATTAATATACTGCAATCAAAGGATAAGTAATTTATAGGTTTTTGCTATCTTGTTTCTTTGTAATTACAACAACCATTAGTGAACAACTGATGTCCACTGAAAATTTATTCTGTTGCCATGGTTATTTTAAGGCAATTGTAAAGGTACTAATCTCCAAAGACATAAAACTATATTAATGCTATAAAACATTTAAGAAGCAATTTTAGTTTACAATGTTTTACAATCTGTTTATGGGTCACAGTTTTATTGAAAAACTGACTTAAATTTGGAAGTAATTTAAAACACCTATAACCAGTATACTGACTCCCATGCTTCTCACTTTTTAAAGACCCTACTTTAGAGATCATACTGACTATCTGGGAGGTCAGTCCATGGAATTTTTCAGTGTCCAATTTTCAGAAACTTATATACCAATGTCTGTACTGATTTTATACCTTCATGGTTGTTGTGAAAGAGTATAACTGAACTTTTTTCACTGACTCTTGCCTAGGATACAAAGTTATTCACCTGTTAAATGGATCATAATTGAAGCTGTTGATATCTGGGGCAGTAATTTACTTTCACTGAAGACAAAGAAGGACAATTCTTTTAACAGGAAAACAAGTCTTTATTAGAAGAACAATACATTCTCTGAACAGCTGATCTCTCCATTCAAGGAGACTGGTGATGATTGTTCTTCAGTAAGATGTTTTTCACAGGTACTGTTCTATATTATTAGGGTACACAGGCCATATTGTTAATGCAGTAATGCTTGAGGCTGAACATCTCAATCTCATCTACTGGTATGAGGAATTCACATTCCAAAAAAATGTCAGGAATAATAACTACTAACATTTTTAGTATTACTGAAATTTTACGGCTAATCTCAAAAAGCTTCATTTTGGATCCCAGATATGAAATTCATGTAATGTGAGAGAATCTTTTTATCTTCCTTTAAAAAATTCTGAATCCTCAGGACCATGGAGAAAAGCTTTCTTTTACAGCCAAACTCCTAGTCAAAAAAACCCAGATGGTGCAAAAGAAATTCTCCAAGAGTATTCTTAATCGTAAATTTTAAAGGTTTCTTTGGGGGCCTTGCTCAAGACATCTGAGCTCATGGTATTGGAACACTTAGTTATAGCAAGTGATATGATAAAAAATGATAACATTAGACATCCTTCAAATCTTGACATTATCTTCCCTATATAATTTAAATATATAATGACTAAAAGCCATATGCATCAAACAATACTGGTTTTTTTTCTCCAGTATCATAAGGAAGACAGTTAAATTCTGTTTAACTAGCTAATTAAATTTGGTTTGCAAGTGATTTTCATTGTGGATGAAAACCACGAAAGTTTAAAAAAAAATCTTAAACCCAAGAGATATATTTTATAGATGTGTTGTTTGGCTCAAAATGTTCAAAATAAATCTTTCTAGTTCATCATTGTACAATGAGGGTAGGATAAAAACATGCATCCATATTTTTTTTTCTTTTACAACAGTTATCAAGGTTTTTAATACTTAATGTGCTGGTTTGAAGTCCTTATAAAGATATTATTTTCACAGTTGGGCAAACCAGACACCATTTTTCTCTGAATGCATACTCAACCATAGTAATGACATTGTCCTGATTACCTGCTTGCCACAAAGGGATTGTTTTTATCTGATTTAAATGTCAGGTTATTGGAACCTCATGGAGTGCAGGGACCTGTTGAATTGCCAAGTGATGAAATCACACACCTTGAGCTGGCAAAAGACATGCCTGGCAAGCAGGCTGAGCCCAGCAATACTAGGTTGAGAAAAAAACTCATGCACAAACAGAAGTCAAAAATGAAGGAAAGAAAAAGAAAGTCTTGCTTCTGGTGCTATTCAGAATATTATAAAAACAGCTTCTAGAAGGACTCTCTTGAAGGTAGTTGTGATTGGGTTGTCAAATTGATTTGATTATGCCTGGGTATCCAAAATCTAATATCATGGCATTTATAAATGATTCATCATCTAAAATTTGGTACCTATATTCAATGAGAGAATCAATGCAGTTTTTGGAACTCATGTAGCCATAGTTTCTCAGGTATTTAATATAAGCAGAGTTTTGCCAGCTTGTGAAGTCTCTATTATTAAACACAGAAAACAGCATTGTGTGTTTACTTGCTGTCACCAACAAGTTAGATTTTTTAAATGTCAGTAAACCTAGTGCTCTTACTGATTGCTATGATGCAATATGAAGATCTAACTGCTACCATTATTTCAAAGATCACGTAAACACCATAATTTACTAACTGTAGCTCTACCTGCTTAAAATAATGTAATCATTCTTGCAGGTGGTTAGAGGAAACACTTATTTGTTATTGTACTAGGTACCTGGCAGACATAAACTGGAAAGGGCCTTGTATAGATTCTCATTTTCTTTTGCTGTTTCCTTCTAAGAAGGTTGGACTTCTGTAGCCCACAAGAGTAAAAATCAATATTGCCTCTGCAGTCTTCAGAGCAAAGCAAATTCCCTCATCAAAAAAAAAAAAAAAAAAAAAAAAAAAAAAAAAAAAAAAAAAAAAAAAAAAAAAAAAAAAAAAAAAAAAAAAAAATCGCCTGAGCAACTGCAATGAGACATAGCCTATGTTAATTACTACACCAGCTCTGTATTTATAAGGTAGTGTTAACTCCTAAGAGAGGAAGGTTTAGGATTTGATGATCCCATTGTGTAAACTATAGCTACCCCTCTACATAAGCTGTACTTGAGATTTTTAATGCCATTGAATGATTTCATAAAAAGATGATTTACAGACTAATTCTTCCCTCTCAAATACTTACAAAGACAAGACTCTAGATGCCAATCTTACAGAAACTGCCTAAGAGTTACAAAAATTGCTCCAAGGAAGGATCCTACCCAAGAGAAAGGAAAAGAGAAAACAGGCCATTACCACAGCCTGTCAGATTTCTGTCACTTTTTCTTGAAGTAAAATCTCCAACACTTCAGCCCACTCAAATACTGCTGCTTTCTATGCCCACATCATACCCCCATTGGAACAATGGCTTTATCACTCATCAAAATTATAATAAAATTAGAAAAAAAAAGTATTACTTTTTATTTAGGAAAATATTACAAAGCCTTTTCAGATTCTTAATTCTATCTCTGCAGGTATCTGGAGCCCTTTCAGATTGGTTTCCTTTTGAGGATAAACTGACATATGAAACATGTAGTTGCAAACATTAGTTAAACAAAAAAAGTAATGCACATACAATCCTGTTTCCTTGGAACTCACCTGATTTTTTGTTATTTCTACAGTCCAAGGAAATATTAGGTTTGTAGGTGATTGTCCCAACTCATCTAGGCAGGAAAGCCTAGAGGAAGGTATCCCTGAGCTTTTTCAGAGGTGCCAACACATCCACTCAGTATAGTGCATTGTATTTGGCAGCACAACGTCCACAGCCAGCAGAGCTTTCTCAGCACCATGTGGGGCCAGGGGGAGGCACCTCATGTCACAGTACTGCATTCTCACCTGGGCTTAGATCTCTGAAAGCATTATATGCAGTTCTGCAGAGTTTACATGTTTATTTTTTTGCAGCCAGTGTGAATCCTCCAGGTATACAGGTGACAGACTGAGAATTTTCACCTTTCTTCACCTTTCTTCTTGCAGTGAGTATATGCATTCATATGCCAGCTTCAGATGGAGTGGTCTCACCTGATGTTTATGCAAGACTGTACCTCATACCTGACAGGTCTGATGATATTTCATATTTTGACTTCTATCACACTTTTTCCACTCTCTCACTATGACATTTTTTGTTTTAATATTATAAAATCTTGTTCTAATCATTGCACTGCTTTCTTGCTCTGCTTTAATTTCTTATTGCTTGTCTCTTTAGGATGAACAAAATCACATCATGGGGTAGAGGTCAGCTTCATAAAGAGTTCTTGAATAAATACAAGTGTAAATACAAGTAATCACCAAAATCAGGGTGAGTTGTTTTTTTGAGAAATAGTCTCCTGAAATCCATCCATCTAAACTGATTTCCACTACCTGATTATCTGATGGACTCATTTGAATGAAAAGAATCATGTTTATTGAGAAATGCCAAGTGAAGAATTTCTGATAGATGACTCATAACCCTTTGAAAAGTCTGTCCAGAAAACAATTTATTCACAGTATCATATGTATTAATTGTGTCCAGAGGTTAAACTATTAAAGTTAAAAATAAAAATAAAAAACCCAAACCAAACCAACAACAACAAAAGCAAGCAAAAAAACAAAACCAAACCAAAACAAAACCTAACAGTACCCAAACCTATATTGCAGAAAGGCACTTACAAAAGTCTGGTCATTGAGAAGATTTTCTTTACAGATATAATCCAACATATTAAAAAGGCTTAAACTTTTTTTTTTATACAGGCTCCCTGCAGTTACTGTAAGCTCTGTAAAAGAAAATCCTAATTTCCTCCAGTCAAGCTATGCATGGGAGCTAAAATCCACCTGTACACCATCTGTTCCAGGATTGAGAATGTGAAGTAATGAAGAACACTTAGAAGAGCAGGATAATGATTCAAAACACCATGAAGAGAGCCTCACAGTATCCATCTAAGTCTATAATGATCATTTCCTAATACAGTGACCTAAATCTAATCAATGATGCATGATAATATATGAAAACACAATCTTTAACACCTGCAGCAATACATCTCACCTGTGATATGCAGCAGGTACTAGACTCCAAGTCTAATTTAATTAATCACATTCTGCTTATCTAAATATTCCCCCAGTGTTCATATAAACTGTTCATTTCTTCCACACCAAAAATTTCACTGGCAAATAAGGAATTGTTGCCATTTACTTCTGCTGAGCAAATTTCAGCTTTTTATTGTGAATTGTTGTATAATGTACATGTTAAAGTACAAAATGAAATATTCTTTTTCAGAATTGCTTTATATCATGATGAGAGAAAAATACTCTTTAGCAATATAATTTAAGTTTAAAGGTCTCTAAGTTTAATAGCACAATTTAAACAATAACCAGATTTGAACTTAGGATGTTATTGTTCAATTCATATTTTCTAATATTTCTTGATTATTTTTTAATCCCATAGTAAATATTTTTAAAGATAAAGGAATACCCAACAAATGATTCTTCCTGCCAGAACTTAAAAATAGATTTAAAGAAAAGTATTTTTATTGAGAAAACTATCAACCAAAACCCTTTTTCAATGACAATCTTTTTATGGCTTTTCATTGAAAATTTTCAATATTTTTTAGTGAAAACCTAAAGAGTTTATTAATTTTTTTAAATAAAGTGTCTTATTAAGATAACATTAATTAATATAAAACTGTGTATATTTAAAGAAAAATAAATCTACTTGAGTTGACTGGATGCACCTCAGAAAACAAGTAAACAAACCTCAGCCTTACATGCTTGAGATTTCTAGACCAAACCAAAGTGCAAAAGGTCAAGCTAACCTCAGAATAAGAAGAATAAACTTTGGAAGCTTTCTTGAGCTACACCCATCATCTAGCCCTACAGCTATTTACTTATTACCAATTTTAGAATCATTAGCCACTTTGTATGACATTTTACCAGAAATTATTACACAGAAATTGGTTTTCAGAGACATTAAACTCCATGGAGTCCATTTTTCTGGCCTTCTTATAGCAACCAAGGAATGTATTTTTGAACTGTGAAAGCTGTTTTTTAGGACGCATGACAGTAACCCACTTCACATTAATCTCACATGTACCATATTCTGCAAAAAAATTAAAGGAATTTCACTCTCCTGGTGTTCTGCAATTTAATAGAAGTTACTAAAACAAATCCCTTTTCACCATAAGAAAACATAAGAATGGCATGGGCCTGTTGGAGCAAAGCAGGTCCAGAGCAAGCCATGAAGATGTTCAGAGGGATGGAGCACCTCTCTTATTAACAGTCTGAGGGAGTTGTTCAGCTTGGAGAAGAAAAGGCTCCAGGGAGACCTAACTGGAGCCTTCCAGTACTTAAAGGGCCAGCAAGAGAGCTGGAGAAGAACATTTAATGAGGGCATGTGATAGCACAAGGGGAATGGATTTAAACTGAAAGTGGATAGGTTTAGATGAGAGATTAGAAAGAACCTATTCCCTGTATTGTTGCTGAGGCACTGAAAGAGGTTTTCTGGAGAAGCTGTGGATACCTCCTCGCTGGAAGTGTTCATGGTCAGGTTGAATGGGGCTCTGAGCAGCCTGTTCTAGTGGCAGGGGAGATCGAACTGGATGATCTCTATGGTCCTTTCCAGGACAGGCCATTCTATGAGTCCATGATAAATTCATAATTTTATTCTTAATTGAGAAATCCAAGGGTCTGGTTTTCCTGGTGTTTTAATGTTTGGTTTATATGCAATGAATTATCAAATGCAGAAAATATATAATAATAAACAAAATTTAAAAATAAATGAAATGTTATAATCATAAATGTTATCAAAAATTTGCAATTTTTCAAGTGCAAATGAAAGAAAAGCCTTTCCTTGATGTTATCTTTTAATGTCAATATATTTAATACCAAATTGCAGAAATAGGCACATAAAAATCTCACGGAAAGGCAAATAAAATATATCCTAGTTAGATTGGCTTCAAAATTCAACATGATGGTTTTTAAAATTTATTGCATATTTCCTCTTTGCAAAAGGACACTGCCATCATAGTGCTGCAAAGACATTCTATTGGTTACTGAGTACAGTTTCAAAGACATCCTGTGGAATTTATCTGGATATAATAAAGGACAAAGCAACACTCCTTAGACTGTGCTTTCCAGAGACTGCCAAATAAGCTAATGCTTTTTTTTCTGTCAATGTTAATAGCAGGGAAAAGAATAAATGGGTTTTCCTGGAGTTGTAAAGGAGTTTTATACTGAAACTAGAATGCGCTTCATGTTCAGTACAGAGAAGAGGAAAGTGAATCCATATATACATGGAAATGACTGATATTTATGTGCAGCCTATGATAAGCCAACCAACATCCCTATTCATTGATCTGTATATGGTGAAAGATGGCTTTAAACCATAGCTGAACCAAATGCACTGTGAACAGAAACAGCAAGACTATACAAAATATCAAAAAAATATACTGTGATACAACACATGCATTAGAGTTTGGAATGGGTGTATTTTCCCTAAAATTGTTATAATGGATAAATGAAACTGATAAAGCTATTATCCTCCATCAGAAGTTTGTCTGAAAAAAGAATTTGTGACAAAACAGTTTCTAATAAGGAGCTATTTCCTATTTGGCAACATAGGCTCTATGATCACACGGTAGCAAATTGTGATTTCATAACCAAATCCAGTCTGTGGACAATGCCAAGTTCACTGAAACAGAAAAGTCAAATACATTTATTTTTTCACATCTAGCTCTCCATCTCAAATTTGCTATGAGAAGTTTATCTACGCGAATAATTCTCCCTTTTATTTACTTTCTTTTTTTTCTAAGAACAGTTAAATATCTGTTATTTAAAAATGAAAGCCACGATTTTTGGTGAGCATTTTTTGCATGCTTCCAGAGGAAGGAAAGTTAAAAAATATTTGCTACAGATTGAATAACAAGTGAAAAAACACTGCATGTTTTACAATAAAGTTTGAGGTAACTATAAAAGTAAGGAGAAGCAGAAGGGTAGAACATTTCACTATGCACTTAGGAAAATATTAATTGCTTAAAGACAAACAATTCAAATTATACTGCGTATCTCCACATTTTTATAGTCATTTTGTATTCACTTTGATTTTACCCCAGACAAACCAATTATTTTAATTCTCAAACGGAAAGTTCTAGAAATGAGGACAGAATGATACAATATCTACGTCCATCATTAATGCCTTTATACAAATATTTATGTTCTAAAAGACAAACGATGTAACTGAAGCCAAAAGATTTTGAGTGAAAGGAAGAGAGAAGGCTGGAGTAAAAATATTGCCAATAAAATTATTCTCAGAATCTTTTAAGTTCTTTTTGTTTTCATTTGTTTTTATTTTGTTTTCAATTGATTTAAAAAAAAAAGAAATAGGGAAGTTGCTGTTTCCCAGCCACAAAAAATATGCAGAATTTATAGTTTTTATCAAGAAATTTTAAGTAAGTTAAAATTTAAAATTTAAAATTGAGGATACTTATTTAAGCATTCTCTTTTATGACATATTATCTAAAACTTTGAAAGTTTAGCTAATATATCAAAACATTTCTTTTACATATTAAACAGATTGAAGAAGCAATTCATGAAATTCATTCTTGCTCCACAGCAGGCAGTTCAGGATAAGAAGTGTCATTATTTTATTTTAGGTATAAAACCTAAACCTCAACATTTTAAAATAAGGAGGTTTTTTTAAGTCCCAAGTTTTTTCATCTATATCCACAATACATATTCATCATAAGAATCAATTTATTAACCTAAAGACTTTCAATAAACTTGAAATCAACACAAGCTAATTTTCTTTTTTATTTATCATGACTTTATTTTAAATGCAGTCAAACATCTTGGACATATATAAATTTTGCATTTAGAACAAAGTATAATCTGTTGTACAAAACAGTTGTTGACATAATTCAAAGTACACATCAGACAATAACCTGACAGATCATTAACATACAAAATATTAGCTAATAAATTTCTTTTTCCTGTCCTCCTGCTAGTACCCCAAAAGAAATATCCATCGTTTTGTAGTTTTCTTAGTCATGCTTGCTCCTTACTTAATTTTCTGTTCACCTGGAAAATATTAAAATTTCAGAAGTACAAGACATTTGACTGTGAGGCTTTCATATATTATTGAATTTTTTTTTCCCAGAAAGCACCTATAAAACAGGCAGAGTGAAAGTAGCAGGGGAGATACTAGCATACACTTTCCGTTGCTCTTGCTGAACGTCTCTCTATACCTCAGCTGTATCATGGTAAGGTACTTTGCTTTCATTTTATGTCTTATATTAAAACAGGTGGCCCACAAGTATTACCATGAAAACTGGCTCATTTTAACACACCTAGGCTTCTACCCAAGGAAGTTAGGCAATTACCAACTTCCCACATTTCTGTCATTTCTCTGGCCATTCTGCAAGGTTCTATGTCGTAGAACCTATGACATAAGTGGCATTTTAACACTAAAATACCTGTCAGCTCAGGCTAAATATTTATGAGTCTGAAACACCATTTTCAGAAAGGAATCAAATGACAAAATAGAAGCCCACTGAAAGGAAGGATTTGGTTTCTAACTTATTTAAAACACTAAAGACCCCCTAAATTACACTCTGGTGTCTCAAGATGCAGGAAGACAATTTGTTAGGCTCACATTTTTGCAGTGTGGAAGTAACTTCCAAGTTTAAATTTTGATTTACCTTTGTTTGCCTTAAAAATAAACCCAAACTAAATTGAAGAGTAAAATGGTAATGCATTTATCTTATACACAGCAAACTTCCTAGGAACTTAAGTCAACAGCTGATGAATGGAAATCAACAAATGGATGCCTAAGCCATTCTTAATCTTTTCATAATTGAGTTAATCTAGTTAAGTGAATTCACCTTTAATTTATAGCAATGGAAACCTATTTCCTAGCTGGAATACAGCTATTGAAGTGATTTAGCAAGCTTGAGATGCAAAGTCATAGGATGCAGTCCATTATTCTCTTTTAGCTAAATATATCCTGCTGAAAACATGTTAACTGAAAAAAAAAAGTAGTGAAATCGCACCTATTTTCATTATCATTGTCTCATACTCAAGCAAGTTTCCTCTGAAAGTGTATGCCACTGGGGAACGTTCTGTAAGTGTCTATAACAAAAATTCCTTTAGAAATGCACAACACAGAGAGCTGGAAGAGCTATAAACATCCACTCAGCAGTGAAGCACAGTGCACTAAAAGAAAGATATTTTGAAGGTGGCCCTGAGTAACAAGTACTAAAAGAGGGGTGACATCCTGCCTGACAAGTACCAGAATGCTTGAACATGTGATTCCTGCCTCAAATCAATAATTATGGATCAGAACATGCTCCTTAGGCAGGAGCCTGATTTTGGTTAAGGAATTCAAGTGGTGGGAAAATGCCCCTGTTCTCCCAGCCTTGCCCAACCAAGCAAAGCAGGATGCACCTTCTCCCCTACTGAGCAGGCAAGTTCTTTGCAGTCTGCCCATCCTATCTCCACATGTTTTATCTATGAGCTCCTGGCAAACTCTGCTGATGTGTCCTCAAGATTAGCTTCCTCCCTCTTCCCCTGTGGAGACATTCTCTGTTCTTTTTCTGCCCCATTTTCAGCTTTAACCTGACTGCCTCCCGGGTTAAGTTTTTTTCTTGCAATTAGGGATTTATAAGCAATTTCACACTCTAAAAATATAAGACCACTTCTAGTTTTAGCTTGTCTAGTTTCAGCATTCAAACCCTGCCATGCTTGCAAGACTGCAATAAAATTAAATTCTTCTTTATCTGGGTTTATTTCTTCATGAGACAAGAAAGAATAGAAAAGACCTCTTAACTTTCCATTAGACAGAAGTTCTCAACTTTCTCATTTTACAAAGTGCTTGCTAAAATCTTGTAGCACTTTTTTTAATGTCTGCAATATGCAAGCACCATTTTTAAACAAGACTAGAAATGGATAATGACTTTCAGTGATAACACTAAAACGCCAAAGACAGTAATTTTAATTACACTTTTCATTCTGTTATTTATACACTCAGAATCACATTTGTTTCTTTACCAAAATTCTCTCCAATGAACTGAGATTCAGATGATTATCTGTCCCATGACCTAAATTGTTTTCTCATTCCTCACTCCTTAGGAAAAAAATTATGCTCATTAATTATAAATTTCTGGGTTTTTTATTTAAAAAAAAAAAAAAAAAGAGTTCCAGAATGAAAAAATTCACAGACAAAACCATCAAAGACATTGGGGTAATTTGCTTATTTTTTGTAATTTTTTTCTTAAGCATACAGATGTTGATAAATCCTTAAGCAATACTTACAATGAAGAAAAATTACTAATTTATTAATGACCTGGTAAAGTGAGAGAAATGGGTATTTTTATATCAAAATATGCATAAGCATATTGCAAAAATGTACATGAACTCATTAGTTTGCTTGCTCGAAAAGTGCTGTAGCCCACACCAAAATGGAGTGTAATGATTCCACTGATGCATAATAGAAGAGCAAACACTGAAAGGGGACAAATACAGATACACCTGCTCAATGCCCAAGGTGACTGCTTAGATACTTTTGATTCTGTTAGAGCATAACCAAAAATTCCTTCAAGCATGATTAGATTTGCCCTCGCTTTTGCATTTTCCTGTGAAATATAAACTAGCTTTGCTTTACATGTTTTATCTGTACTTGCAGTAAGGGAGTGTTAATATAATAATGTTTTCTTTAACCAGATAATATAAAGTGTAAAGAAAATTAAATTAGTAGGAAACATAAAATACAATCTACTGTTTCATTTTAAAGTTGTTCAGAAAAGCAAACAGATCAATTATCAAATGATTAAAAATGTCATATACATTACAGCCTAGGTAAGAAATTAACAAAGGAAAGCCTTTGAAGAAACCTGACTCAAGTATGTGTCTGCTGTGCAGAAGAGACATTTTCATCTGTATGGCATATGATGAATTAGTTAAGGGAACATGGACTCAATCAATATAGGTAGGATTCAACACTTCACTTAGCTATTTTAAATTATTATATATGAAGTGGAAAGAGATAGCCAGTGTGATTCATGTTATTCTAAAATTGGTTTTAATACAAGTGGGCGAATATCACTCTGAAATTTCCTAAATTTTTGATAAGTTGTTGAAAGATTTTGAAAGGCTAAATTAAACTAAATGCCTGGTTTTGCTGTTAAAGTTAGGTGAAAAAAACCTGGTGCCTTAAGTATTTAAGATATGTAAAACTATTTTTTTAAAAAAGCTCATTAGACCTACTACATGGCTAATTTTCTCTAGGCAAAAAAAAGGCCAACCTAAAAATGATAAAAATTAATCTTAATCTACTTTTGAAATAAAAAGCTAATTTGAATTATTCAAATTAATTTTCTTTTCTGCAGATGAAAAAGGAATCTTCCATTCAGGAAGATAAGGTTCAAGCATACTATATTTTCTGATTTCTTTTTATAGGATTTAATTTCAAGAGGGTATTTAGAACTGAGCAAACTCCTGATTTAGCAGATTCCCCCCAGATATTTACTTTGCTTCTGAAAACCAAAGTTATTTTTCAGTGTAAGAAGACACATTTGGGGCCCACAAATATTTTTTTCAGTCAAAAGGCAAATTTTCTTAATAAAAAAAGATAATAGTAATTAAAGCCAATTGGTGCTGCAGTATACATATATATATTCTTACTATACGTTAAAAAAAAGCTGCAGATGTTAAAAGGAGCAGGCACTTAAATGAATGTAACACTGCATCTCCAGACTTTTTACGTAATTTCATTTTGTACAGGAAATTTATTGTCTGGCCAATGCAATCCTGCCAGCAAATCACCAGCCAGTTGTTACTGCCAAGATAATTGCCAGTGGAAGTTATGTCCAACAGCAGCTGCTTCACTCAACTCTCTGTACTGGATTTGCATGGCCAAGCTTTGGTTGTGGGGGAGATAGAGGGGTGGCCTCTGTGAGAAGCTGCCAGAAGCTTCCTTCATGTACAGCAAAGCCATTCTGTGGTTGCTCCAAAGATGGACACGCTGCAGGCCAAAGGCTGGTGCAATTAGAAATGGTGGTAAGACCACTGGGATAACAGATGGAAGAAGAAGAAGAAGAAGAAGAAAAATAATGTTATTGCACAGTTGTAATTGCAGCCAGTGAAGAGTGGAGGAGAACCTGTGAGGTGAACAGCCATGCACACACCAAGGTCAGTGCAGAAGGAGGGGCAGGAGGTGCTCCAGGCACCAGAGCTGAGATTCCTCTGCAGGCTGTGGTGAGACCATGGGGAAGCAGCTGTGCCCCTGCAGCCCATGGGGATCCATGGGGATGCAGAGATCCACCCACAGCCCATGGAGGAGCCCCACACGGGAGCAGGTATGTGCCTAGAAGAGGCTAAGGTCCTGTGGAAGGTCCATGGAAAGAGAAGCCCATGCTGGAGCAGCCTGTCCTTAAAGGACTGCACCCCGTGGGAGAGTGACCCATGCCGCAGCAGCTGCAGGGAGCTGCTGCCCGTGGGATGAACTCACAGTGCTGCACTTCGCAGGGAGCTGCTGCCTGGGAGATGGACTCCGTTGGAGAAGTTCATGGAGAACTGTCTCCCGTGGGAAGGACCCCACAGTGCAGAAGGGGAATGATTCCTCTCCCTGAGCAGCAGGAGAAACAAAGTGTGATGAAGTGACCGTAACCCCCATTCCCATCTCCCTGTGTCACTGGGGTAGGCAGTGGAGCTGGGAAGGAGGGAGGGGTGGGGAGAAGGTGTTTTTAAGGTCTGACTTTACTTCTTATTATCCTCCTCTGATTTTGTTAGCAAAAAATTCAGCTACTATCTCTAATTTGAGTTTGTTTTGCCCATGATGATATTTGATGAGTGATTTCTTCCAGTCCTTATCTCAACCCCTGAACCCATTTTTTTTTCTCTCCCCTGTCCAGTTCAGAGAGAAGCTAAAGAGGGGCCTTGCTGGCAGCCGGACATGCAGCCAGTGTTGACCCACTACATTATCTTTTTTTGCATTCAGTTTGACTAGTAGTCCCAGGTCTATTTTTCAGTGCCCACGTATTTCTACTGTACACATCTGTAAACTAAAATTAGATTTTACTTTGAGATTGTATAAAAACAATCAAGATCTGATTTTGTCCACCATTTATTAAAATGCTGAGTTGCACTTGTTGCACTTTGCTCTTTTTTTTTTTTTTTTTTTTTTTTTTTTTTTTTTTGTGTTTTATACTTTTCTTAGGTTTANTTTTTCTTCTTATGGTGATTCCTACTGTTCTAAGGATTATGGCTTTCCTGGATAAAATGTAATAATAAATATAAAAGTCAGATGCACTGAACATGAAATTCAGGACTGGCGTACTGCTCTAATAGATCTCACCTTATCTGTTTTCTCCAGATGCACTAAAAATGTCTTCCCTAAGAAAGCAGTAACTTAAATGTTTGTAAAAACTTATTAAGAAGGCACAGCATCCTAATTCCTTCAGGATACAAGCAAAGGTTAGCTCACAGGCTTGCTTTTAAAAAGAAAGCTTAGATTACAGTATTTCAGGAGTGCATGTTTTCTGATCTATTTTAACAGGCAATAACTATCCCAGCCTCAAAGCTGCCAGTCAGCAGAATGACAGGATACTTTTCCTTGTTGTGTGATTTAAAAAAAGTTTTGGGTAATATTCTCACAGAATTTCCAAACTTTAAAAAAAAAATCTAATGGTAAGAGTTGCAAGGCTAGTTAATGGGATACAGACTACCATTCTGTGCAGGAAACTGAAAAGCATTGTTTGATAAAGCTCTGAAATTAGACACTGGTGAATTACCATATTTTATATATATAATAATCGTATATATATGTATATGTGTGTATATGTATGTATAAGAAGCTGTTATACTTGTTCATAAAGTATGGTGAGTGGTGAGACAAAGAAATCAGTCTGACGATAAGCTAAGCACAAGTGAGTATGAGAAGTATGCTCCATTAATTGCTGTAAGAAATTTTACACCAACCATGCATTATTGACATCGATTTTACTGGCAAGTGTGATTGCCAAATAATTTTATGAGGTTTTTCCAAGTTGCAAGTCATTTTTACAAAAATGAGCTATGAAATTGAGCACTTCATTGAACTCTGATTGTAGGAGGATAAGTATATAATTAGGTCTTAAATCATTACAGCACAAATTAACACATATTTTATATCAGCCATTTAACAGACCTGGAAAAATACAAGCATAACATATTAATATATATTTTTTTAAACAAGATCTGCTATCAAATTTATATCTATAAAAACCCCAAGTGTTTAAGCAAGCAATGAAATAATGTCAACTGAGCTCTATGCTGTTGTTCCCCCTGTTTCCCTGAAGGCTTCTCTCACTGTTTTTCTGCATCACACAATTCTGTGAAAGCTTGTGAGGGCCCTGGCTAAAGCAGCAGAGAGAGCAAGAGCCTCACTCAGCACAGGAGGCTCCTAGGACAGAATTCCATTAGCTTTGGCATGAGCTTCCCAGAAGGGAGCCAGGGCAGCCATAAAAAAGAGAAATGATGTGCTTTTGATACCTTCTCTGTCTATCAGAACATATATTTACTTCTGCTTGATATTTCTTTTCTCTCCAGAACTTTTTTTGTTATTTAATTTTGTAAAACTAGTGGCATGTTAAGAAAATTTTTCTCACATTTATCCTGAATCTTCAACTGAGCTGTTAATAAGTACAGCACAATGTAACCTGAATCCCACAAAGGAGTGCTGCAGTTCTACCTCCTGACCTCACTTAACTGGACAAAAGGTTAAATTTCAATCTAAAATAAAAGTTTCTGTTAATTTCAATGGCATGTTAACTGAGTTATACAAGAAAATAAATCTAGATTGTCCAAAGTTAAAACTTTATTTCAGTTGTCAGCTCTTGATTATTTTTTAAACTTCTATCTTCCACTTTTTACTCATTCTGATAAGTATTGTTATATATATACATTTCTCATAGTTTCTCTTCTTAGGATAGAAATAAAACTAATTCTGACTCAATCAAAATTTGCCATGCAAAAGCAAATTTTCAAGGCCCTGCCTTCAGCAGGCCTTTAACATGTTCCTCCTGGCTGGTAACAATGAAAGGTTTGACATCCCAATGACAGTAATAGCACAGTGGGCTTGAAAAACAAGTTGAAGGAATTAATTATTCACTAATAGAATATTACCATATTTTTTACAGGAAGCAACTTAAATATGCTTATTTTAAAAAACCAAATCATATGTTGTCTGTCCAGAGTACTCCCTGTGTTTCACGTATTAGTTCTTCTGACTTGAGAAGTAAAAACTTGTCAAAAAAGGCTGAGAGAAAAGAGAAGAGTGATTTAGATGTTGTGGTATTTTTTAATTAAAAAAAAAAAAAAAAGAAAAAACAAACCTGTTTGGTAAAGATCGTGGGATTGCCAGACTTTAAAACACATTTTTCCTGACAGTACTAGAAGAATTGAGTAAACAACCTTTTGAGGAATCACCTTATTTAGAACATGATAAAGGAAAAATACAGTGATAGCAGCATAAGCATTATCCATATCCAAGTTTACAATTACTATTTTATTTCACATTTAGATCATAGAGGCAGATATCCACTGTTTAGATACACTATCCACATAGTTTTTTCTTTTCATAACACTTTTCATAACATTTTATTCGTCTGTGTTCAATAATGTCTTAGATACCAGCAGATGAAAGAGCCATAGCAGAATATCTATGCATAAAGAAACTATATCACAATTGCCAGTGTAAATACCATCTTTATTAATCCTACATTCCTTAAAATTTCCACGGATATTTTATATAACTTTAAGTATTTAAGCGGAATAACCCAACATACACATTAGTTTATTACTAGGAGATAAAATTCAGATAAAGAAATAATTGCCTTAGGAGACAGAAAGAAAACACAACTGCAACTGTTGATCCTGATTTTAATCTTGTTTAAGGTATTACTTGGGCAAGGAAATAGCCTTCAGAAAACAAGAGGATTCTTACTAGGAGTCAGGAAGAAACAGGAAAACTGACACAAGAGGGATCATATTGCCATTGTTTAAACTCACTGATACCCGAAGGAGTGTATCAAATCTTACATTTTCAACAAACTGTCATAACTTCAGAAGAACTAACTATGATTGGTAATTAATTCTCCTCATTGTCAAAGAGTCTAAAATAGTGAAAGAAATTAATCAACTGGCATCTACTTTGTGCAAAGGACTTCAGAATTTATATCACTATAAATTCCTTGATTTGACATCAAAGTAGGATCTTAGATCATTGAAATTGTTGTCACTATGAGTAAAAAAGGCATCTAACAAAGTAATCCTTAATTTGCATATCAGAGACCATAGCCAATTTACACTGATAGCACAAAACCTGGGGTCTTTCTGTATCCAAGCCGTCCATTGCTATGAAAAAAATATTTAGCCATCTCTTTTCTGAGCCTTGCTGACATCATATAGATGAGGAAAGTAAAGTAATTATGATAGCTTATCATACCTTTCTCCACAGAACTCGGCATCTTGGAGACCTCTGCAGTATTTAATAATTGTAGTATATAAATAGCTCATACAGCAAACAAGTAAATTAGGTTTTTGCAGGCATTGTTCTTATTGAAATCACAGGCAGAAATAGGACAAGGTCAGGCCTTACATCCCTTTAACACGCAGCACTGATAAAATGTTGGTATAACCATATTGATTTCAATAACTGTATTTTTCTTTTATGCTGGTGTCAGCGCACAAACAAGTCTACACACATTTTCACATCTGCCTCAGCTTAAACAAAGCCCACTGCCAGAGTTTTTGGCACCAGCAGCTATTTCACATCTTTGCTGCAGATTGCTAACTGCAAGAGTGACCTCCCAAAGCCACCAGCAAACCTTTGTACTAACATATTATCATACCAACCATATGTCAGTAGAAAGTGAGTGTGACTTTTCAGCAAGAAGATGCTGAGGTAAAAGACAGTCTCATGCCTGAAAAAAATTCAAGGAAATTGTGGGATGGCTGACTTTTCTTCACAGAGAAGAGAGAAGAGATTCTAGTTTGGAAAATTTGAACCTCAGTCCTAGATGAGGAATCATTCATAAAATTATCTTCAGTGGCACACTTAACACCAGTTTCTAATATCTGTTTCTTCATTATTTATGCTATCTATTCATCAATGGTGATTACATATTTCAGATTTTTTTAAAAATACTTATTAATGACACTGCTGACATCCTTTTTCCTATCTGTGACACTAGGCTTTTACATTCTGTGTGATGAATTAATGACAGCAATTAGCTCTGTGCCTTGACAACACAAAATTCTGCCCAAGGGTTTCTTCAAACATAAAGGAGAAGAAGATTGATTAAAGCAAATACAATTAATTTAATGTCTCTTGAAGATAAATGGTTGGATGTAATATATGTGACATCTTGAAAATCTAGATCACACTCTTGAATAATATCACTTCAAGTTTAGATTACCATGATCAAAATTAGGCCAGTTATATGTTTATAGGCTCGGGGAAAAAAATGGGTGAAGTGTACATATTTAGTTTGGAAACAGATCAATTAAATTAATAATTTTTTCATTACCAAATCTATTCACCCTGATAATCCATAATGATTATGGGAAAAATCTCTGGATTTCCCACACTGGAAGTGCAGTTTACTCACCTGTTGGTAAAGGCCTCTAAATAAAATGGATTCTCAAAAATCAGTTTCTATGTTTAAAAGGACAGATTTTGTGGGATGGCCATATGCAAACAAAAAGTATTTACAAGCACGTGTAAATTTGAGTATGTACCCTCTGAGCAACACGCATCAATTTCAAGTGTGAATTCTGCAAATGCAAAAGAACCCACAGACAGGCATTTCCAAGAGGCAGCTTTAAAAGAACAGTGAGGAGATACACCATGAAAATCAAGCCAAAAGACCACACGAGTAATAATTTTATAAATTACTATGAAAACTTTGTTCTGTTTGATCTGCAAATACCATTTGCAGCCTGAGAAGAAAATTATGTCTTCCAAGTATTAGCATAAATGAAGATTCCTAGAACGCAAATCATGCACAATGCACAATTCTATGCAGATGGATGAGAATTGGATCTAAATGTTCAAATAGAAAACAGAAAAGATTAAAAGTATGTTACGAGAAGTCTAGAATTGTGATAGCATAACATCAGTCACACAAAATCATTAAAATGTTAAAGGAGTGCTTGGGCAATTCACATCCCTCATACAAGATCAGAAAAGCTGCTTTCTAATTTGGAGCAAGATAATTGATTCCCCCCACCCCAAGATTGCTTCAGACATTTCCTGTCATGCTGAATTTCTGAATTTAGGACAATGAAGATATCCAGTTATATTACTGTTGTTCTTTTATGCAGTGTGACATAAATGATATGAGGCATCTCAACAGCATACAGCTGAACACCAGAAAACTTTACCAGGGGCTTCACAAGAACTCACTTTCAGCTCCTCAAAACAAAATATATTTTGTCCCTTCTTTCAAAGTTTTTATATAATGAAGATGAATTACATTATTGTTAACACAAACACAATTAAGTGTTGCACATCTTTAGCAATTAATATTTCATTAGAACTTGATTTTCTGTAAAACTTAGAAGATAAACAATGGCATTCTGTATTTACTAATTTAGATTGGGTGAGGGGTAAGGAATTTGATTATATTGGGTAAGGAATAAAGATTTACTCCCCAAATATAGCCACTAGCACTGTTCAAACTGAGCACATAGAGCTTTGATCAACTTCAAAATTGTATTAGGACTTTTAATATAACATTAATGCAGTGCCACAGTATTTTGAAGAGTAAAACGGGTTATTCTTACAGAGAACACCCTTCTGTCAAACACCAAGTAAATGACTAATTAAATCAAGGTTCTCCTGGAGCTGTATTGACCTGAGCATAGTCTCTGTTATAGCACTGAGGAGTTAAACCTCTGACAGTAAGCTTGTTTAAAACTTTATGAATTTCATTAAAATACTTTAGCATTCACATCTATCACAAAATGGAATAATTTTAAGGGGTTGTGGATTCTTTAGAAAAAAAAGATAGAGGGGCTAAGTGTTATGGGATCCTAATACATCACCAATTGAAGTCTTTCTCTGAACCAAGGTCTCACACATTCCAGTCAGAGTTATTTTTTTTTTATCTGTACATCATGATTTTTTCACATCCCACCTTCTTCTATTCTTTTTATCCATCTACATTTACTGTGAAGTGACTATACTAAAACATCCTGGGGAAATGGAACTTGCATTTTTTTGTAGTAAGGTTAGCAAGGATTGATGTTATAGTGTTAAATACTGAAAGGTCTTGTAAAAGGAAAAACACCCTGTTCTAAAACAGTAGCCTAAGGGTTCTTATTCATCTCTGTCTATTTGAGACTCTGTATTGAACCTGACACATCTAATTAATGAGTTATTTTTAAAATATGTAAACTACAATGCTACCTTAATATCCTAACTGCTTTGGCTTCTATAAGCCCACCTTGTCTCATTATTCTCAGGATAAAAGAAAAGCTAGCATAGACCAAAAGTTTGTAGCTTGTTTATTCTTCAGATAAAACACTACCCAGGAGCAAAAGAAGAGAGATCAGCAGAAGTGTTGGAGTATCAATACAGCACTATTTTTGTGGCACACAATTGGTGTATTTGGGTTTATAATTTCTTTTTTTCCTCTCAAAAGATACCGCTGTATCAGATAGGTCACAAATTATTCAAAGGAGCAGACTGTTTTGACTAGCCAGAGAGAAACAAGAGAAAATACTGTTTTGGTGAAGATGCATACATAGAATACAAAATTTATTGAGAAATAATTTTCATGGCAATAAGAGTAGAAAACATACATCATTGTGATCAGGATGAAATTGCCTTTTACAAACCGGGCTAATGCTGACTCAGTGTTGAGGGTATTCTTTTCCTCTGCTTATATTTACAAGAGTCTGCCATTTGGTACGAATTAGGCAGGAAAAAATGTTTCAGTCCTTGGCTTGCTGGGTCGAGTCTGACAGGAGCTGTCCTAGAATTAGAAGCCTCCTGCAGTGCTAAAACACAAATTGATGCTAATCTCTCCTCACCTCCAGCAGGCTAGCAGGTCTTCTTTTTAGTATGCAAAGCCATTTATTATTGGAAAAAATAGAGTTATTCCTCCTCTGGATATATTCCTTCTTGTTTATTCGTTAGCTTTAGCAGAAAGTGGATTTGGCTTTTATCAGTGTTCTTTAAACCTTTAGGGAGATTAAAGCCTGGCATGCATACTGACCACATGCTCCTAATCCCTCTGAAACATTTTTGGTTTTGCACCACTTTTATGTGTGCTAAATAGGAATGGAACAAGTAAAAGTTAAACCATTAAACGGTTGAGTTTTGTTACTTTGACACACATAAAAATCTAGCAGGCATGTACTTCACATCTGTGATTTTGGTGATGAGTACAAGTATATGCAAAAATTTACTTATTAATTTCTGCTTGAGACAAAAGCATTAAAAATCTCATCCATGTACATTTCCAGCAAACTGTCATTTTTAGGAGTACAAATACAGTAAACTCTGTGACAATGCACAGTATAAAAGGCAGTTAAGAAAATTATTAAGGGCAGTATCAGCTCAACAGTAAAAGTGTACCTATTAAAAAATGCATCCAATATGTTACTTTGTTTTAATAATTCTGTCAAAAAAACAGACAATATACAAGCAAACTCTCCTAAAACATCCACCTAAGAATTATTTGCAGGTCCAAAATCTATCTGAAGTAATTTTCAGCCCTACAATTAAACCAGGTTTCATTCCTTTCTGTTTTCTTTTTAATTTTCCCTTTGCAGAGATAGAAGGTTTATGACTTTTAGACAAAACTAACAGGATGAAAATGAGATACAGAAATAAAAAGTTATTTTAAGACAATATATTGTACAATGCAATGGTCATCAGTTTCACTTCCTAGTGCATCAGTTATATCAGGGTGACAGCCTAGCAAACATTTTACATGGAAGGTTTCACAAAAAACCCAGTTGTACTAATTCACATTGAAAGCTCTCTAAAAGTTCAGATGTTATACACTTACATGTAATTCTAGTCAAACATGATCTGGATAAATAGAAATCTTCAGTTATCTTGAATACTGTTAATATAATTAATTAATGCTGCTTCACTTCCTCCACCCCCCCACCCTCACCCATCTACCACTTCTCACACAGATACATGAACAATTAGGGTCTGATCGCCTATATAAAAATTCCCAAGCCAGAAAGGTCCTGAATATGCAATGTAAAATTTTTCTGAAAAAGGTATTCTTTTTAATGATTTTAATATCACAAATTGATTATAACAGTTAATAATAAATTANTTTCAACCACAAGAAACATAAAAAGAGTTTACCAGCACAGGATTTGCAATAGTGAAAAGCAACTAATAAGGAAATTTAGAAAAAAATGAGATTTAGAATAAACAGATATTCATTATGTAGGTTTGGTTGGTTGATTGGTTAGTTAGTTGATTTTTTAACCTAAACATATTTGTAATGGAATGAATTAATAAGATTATTTAACATTATCAATTTGCCTCAAAATATCGTTGAACATTACTGTTGAAAAAGAGTAATGTTCCACAGCAAGGAAAGAAAATTTTGGTTGAATTCTTATTTTTCATTCCTACTAAATTCCACTTGAAATATTGCAGTGAATATGTTTCCAAACAGTTCCTGAGAACACTGTAGAAATGCAGTATGACAGAACTGTCCAGGTGTCCATCATTTCACTCATTTGCTAACTCAGTGTACTCTCAGAATGTCTGCTACCAACCTTGGCTTGTTTTCTGTTTTAATTACTGATTAATAAATTTACTATTTTAATTGTATTCTCCTAATGTTATTGAATTATTAAAGTTGAGGCTGTTTCCTCCATAAAAAAATACAAATCATTCAAGAAATATTATTTACTTTTATTAGGTGTGATAAAAAAATACAAGTTCATAGGGACCAACTGGCCATTGCTGAGCCTTTGATTATCCTGCATTACCAACTTATCAGCATTAAATATGAATATCCTGTAAGTTCTCTGTAGGGAATCTAAAAAGCAAATTAGCACTGAAATTTTCTGTAAAGGACTGAGAAAAAAGTTTTCTCATGGAACAATTTCAAAACTGTTGGTCACAAAGACCAAATTGATGATAGTTTTATGAGAACAGCAGATGTTTCTGCCTTTTTAAAGATCACACCTTAAATGTCATTCTTAATATTGCAAGATTTGAGCATTGTGGTTTTGGCCCCTTTACTATATCTTCCTTGATTCTTATATTTCTCCTAAATATTATATTGTTCTAAAAGATTTCACAATTTTCCAAATAATTTATCATATATAGCAATGTGCTATATAGAATGGAGACATCAGTTCATGCCTTCAAATTTTACTCACATTTCTTAAGGGCACACTTGATACAACTACAAAAGAATGATGTGCTTTAATGCAGTAATGCCAGCTCTCACAGATTTTAATGATCTTAGCAAGTTTCAATAAATGATACTTTTCCTCATTAAGAGACAATTCTTAATAGGGACAGAGGGAAGCTAATATTCAAGGAAAATGGAATTAGATAAACACAGTTCTTAAAGTGAGACAAGGAGAGAAAAGCCATGAAATTCAAGGTTAGTTAGTTAAATTTCAGCTCCTAAAAAGTGGTAGAACAAATAATCAAACACTGAACACTTACAAGATAAGAAAGCTGTGAAGATGAGTAACAGAGACAGTGGATTGATTCATCAAGAACAAGTCATGTCAAAATAATATTTTTTTCCCTCATGATGGCATTAATAGGCCTTTTGGATACAGGAAAAGCAGTCACATTGTCATTGTGCTTCCCTTTACAGAGCTGCCCAATGCTCTCTCTCATGACCTTTTGATAAGCAAATCAGGGAAACACTCCCTGGATGGAATCAGTGAGTGCTGTTATTAACAGTTCACTGTCAGGCTGGAAAAGGGTTTGCAGTACTGTTCCACAGGGGTCTGAGTGCATTCATTACATTCTTTAATAGTTTAGATAAAGAAATCAAAAGTAGGGTTATTACATCTAGAAGTTGACAGGCACCATGCTGAGAGAGCTGCAAATGCATTGTTTCAAAATAATCTCAAAAGACTGAAGAAAACTAAATACATTTAAGGGCAAGATCTTCGTGTTGTGGTAGAAAAATTAACCAGTTCATTGCAGAAAGGAAACAACTGGCAGAGAGCAATACTATCCCATTAGTACCTGTGGCTCTGTCATAAGGTGAACATGACAACATTTTATGTAAAAATGGAATTTCGAAATTTATAAAGATTATTTTTAAACACTCTTCCATCCTATCCAATACTAGTAAGACCTTCAGTGGAATATTATACCAAATTTTGAGAACAGCATTTTAGGAAAGATATGAAACAAGAGAAGCTCCAGAGAAGATACGAAGAAATTAAAAACTTCAGTAAGTGGTTAAAGGAAGCAGGCTGGTTAGGTCCAGAGAAGAAGAACCTGAGGGTCAATATAATATATCAAAAATATTAAAAGATAGGAATAATAAGAAAGCAGAAGTTCTTATTTTTTCCCCTTGTGAATCTGAGTTTAAAATAGTGATAAATTAGGCTTGGCTTGTGGTGAAAGTTGACTTACTGAAATGATAAAAATCATGAAATTAGTTTCTGAATTTTAAATAAAGATATAAGGAGTAATGATGTGAATTTAAAATCACATATAACAGGCTTCTAGTAAAGCAGTTAAAAATGTCATTCTTCTTTAGACTTACATTCACACATTACTGCTTAATGTACTGTAATACTGATTCCATTAAAATGAGAGAAACAAACAAGAAAAATCAAACAAGCAAAAACAAATCCCCAAACCAAGCAACCAATATTAAAACAAAAACAAACAAACAAAAAAACACCAACCCAAACCCTTTTTTTTCTTCCAGTTTTAAATATTTAGAAACTCACAATAATATGTGGCTGGAAGGGAAACAGAAATATTCCAGTTCTCACATCATAACCTGCAGAAACCTGTTTGACAAGTTTTGAAAGTGATTCTGAATGAGATTTCAGTCACAACCAGACTGCTAACTCAAACACTTCTTCTGAGGTGAGCCCAGGGGAAATACGTAAGTCTGAACAAGAAGTGATTTAGTTTTGCATTAAAACTCAAGGCTGAAAATCATACATGTGAAATCAATAGGAATTTTAAATTTAATTATGTCACTTTTTTGGTCATCTTTCTATTTTTTTAATGGGTTTAAGTGACTCTTTCAGAAAAACTGTTACCAAGTATTTATATAACCAGAACAAATATTGAGCATTATAAAGATAACTAGTTTGATGTTCTCTCTTTCAACAACATAGCTCATGTCCTCTTTCAGAAGATGAACTCCTCAAGCCTGCAGGTAACAGTGACTGACAAAATACACAAGAACATCTGAAACTGTCACGTCTTCACTACACTGCCAGTCTCAGATTTGCAGTGGGTAAGGAACCATAACATGAGACAGGCTGTTCAAAGCAGCAACACTGATTTACAGCTGCTGCTTTCCTTCCTCCCCTCTTTCGTTGGACTCTCTACTCTTTCTTCCTGCTTTTGATGGTTCTGATTCTGGAAACCTCATTGTCCTTTAGCAACAAATGAATACAATTCTGTTCAGTGATCAGCACCTGTCATTTCAGAACTCAAGCAATTTAATAAAAGGGCATGATTTTACCTCTGATGAAAATTATTTAGTTGTAAATATTGAACAGATGACACATTTTTTTAAAAAGTTAGTGTGTTTGTCAACTGAAATAATATAATGATTCCTACAGCTTATGTGTCATCTCTACTGTTTATATGTATCTTTTTTGTTCCTTAAAACTTCCTGAAAGAAAAGATGTTCAGATCATTGCCTCCAGAAAACTTCTTATATTGTCACATTTATTTCAATTTGATGTCAAAAGTAGTTATTATCATGCTTATAATGCATCTTAATCCCATTTCTGCTTGCTGAGTGCTACTTACAATTCCATTAAGGTGGCCACTAACAATACAGTTAAGATATATGCATAACTTTACAGGGATAACGCCACTAAATTCATTGAATCAATAGATGGCTTGCTTGTTAACTACAATTTTATGCCTTGAGAAGATTCTTAAATGCTTGCTTAAATGAAAGGTTATAACATGGATTTTAAAATCTGATTATATGCTATTTGGTATTCCTCAAAAAAAAGCTTGAAATTTGTTTTTCTTCAAGACTGTTAAGAGATTTACCAGGTGAAATAATTTACCATGATACCACTGTAACAGTCAAGGACTGCACAACAATAATACTGTATACCAGCACTGCTGTGTCCTAACATTTCATCAGGAATATATAATAGGTAAAAATCTAAATATCTTTATGTGTATTACCTAGCTGTTCCTGTAGCATAAGACCTCTATCCTTGTCAATAAGGGTACTATTGACAGTAAAGAAGAATTAGCTCATTTTTTTCCATGTAAGTAAAAGTCCATTTAGCAATGTCCTGTAATTTCTAGAGTGGATTATTACCATGTCCTCTTCATGTGCATGCAAAACTCAAATGCTTCAGTAACACAGAAGAGTCTTAAACCAGACATAAAAAGTGATACCACTTTTCTTTTTTCATCTGTTTTCAGGGGAAAGAAAAAAAAATAGCCAAGGGACCAGGAATGACAACTAAGCTAACAGAGGCAGGCATTAGACACAGCAGGTTGCTCAGTGTTTTTAGGGTCCTGCTTGTATTAATGTGTGAACTCCTTCTGGGATTTCTGGGAACTCCTGAAGTGTCAGGGCACCTGCTTCATCTGGAAAAAGCAGCCATGGGGCTTGTGACTTCCAGCAGCTTGTGATGAGGCTGTTTATGATCAAGGGGTGTTTTAAGCTTTGAGCAAGGAGAGACAAGCATCCATTCACCAGGTGCTGGGAGAGGTCAGTGCAAGGGCTAGCCCAGCGTGACGTTCCCAGAGAGGCGTTTTCTGCAGATGATGTGCAAAAGCTGCCTGGAAACCCTGCTGTTGGGGAGAGTATCTGTGTGTCAGCAGTGGGGAAAGGACACAGCATGACCCCAGCACACACCAGAGCAGCTGCCCCAGCATATCAGACAGCAAGCTCCCAAGGGATGATGATGCATCTCTGCAGGCCCCTTACTGAGGGGGCATCTGCCAAGTAAAGGGGAGCTGTGACAAAGCAGGGGCAAGAAAGGTCTGTGCTTATTTGGTGCAGAAATGGAGACTTGCAGCATGTCCAAGCCAGAGACTTAACAAACGCAGGAAAAAAAGTTCCTTGTCTGATGCAAAAGGGTGGTATGGTGGTAGCAGATGAGGTGCTGAGTCTGAGCAGCATGTTGAGCAGGTGATCCCTCCTGTCTCCTGAGCACTGGTGAGACCACAGCTAGAGCACTGTGTCCAGTTCTGGGCTCAGCAGTAAGAGACATATACGTACTGGAGTGAGTACTACAAAAGGTCACAAAGATGGTAAAGGAACACCTTTTATGCAAGAAGAAGCTGAGACAGCTGAGACTTTTCAGCCTGAAGAAAAGAACGCTTGAGAAGGGACTCTTATACCAGTTTGTATAAATATCTTATTGGGTGGAGGCAGACTCTTCTCAGTCATGTCCAGAGACAAGACAAGAGGCAATGAGCACGTACCAAACCAGAACAAGTTATGTTTAACCATAAAAAAACCAAAAGATAAACTTTTCAGTGTGCAAGAAGCCAAACAGTGGAATAGGTTGCTCTGAGAGGCTGAGTAGTCTCCATCCTTGGAAATACTCCACATTCTATGGGAATGCAGACTGAGCCAGCCGCTGCTGTAGCTTGGTCTACTCTGAGCAGAGAGGTTTGCACTAGATATCTCCAGAGGATCAGCCTGGTTTTGTGAGCACTGTTTCTGAGATCTAGTGATCCCAGACTTTCAGAAAGTTGCAAATGATCAATCACAATGACATATTTGCAGCCATTTGACTACACCACCAAGACAGGAGAGGTGTGAAAGAGCCACAGACAGCCCATTTTGATGACCCATTTCCTGCCAGTAAATACCAAACAAGAAGTATCTGAAAAATCAACTTAATGTATTTCATGAGCCTCATACTTAAAAACAATGGGATATTGTGATTCCATTCGTGTATTTTCTTATGTGTGAATCTGTACAATGCAGACTATACAGCCCTGAATGAGAATGGAAGATGACCCATGAAACACCTGCATTATTAATTGTTGTCAGTCTGGTGAAAAGGCTTCAGGAGCTCAGTCCTCAATAGCTTTATGTTGGAGGAACTAATAAGAGTCCATCATTTAAAAAATTGCACCTGTAGTCAAGGCACTCAAGATATGCTTGATTCTTATGTTTATTCTGGCATAAAAATTTATAGTATCTTCTCTTTAGAAGTAAGTAAGATTGACTAATAAACTAAATAGCTGCAGATATTTGTAAATGGAAACAAATCTCCTATCTGTAAAAGTGCTGCTCTAGATTATAATTAGAAACTAATAAGTAATTTTCCTCTAATTTTGAAAGCATATAAAACATAGATAATATCACAGCGAAATGAAGTTTACAATGACTCTTGCAATTTCAGCTGAGTCAACAGAGCAAGAAGCAGAAAATACAATACATGTAAAAGGTCCGATGAAATTAAGAAAAAAATGCATGTAACACAGACAGAGCCTTAGCTACAGTTTCACAGATCGTGTATGTTACAGATGGAGGTCTCTTCTAGCCTTAAGGATTCTATGGTTCTATGATAATGCACAAAATATTCCCAGAAATTAACATAAGTAATTTTAAGTAAAAGAGACTATTTTTTTCAGAAGTGCTACTTTTTAAAAGATATGCTTCCCAGAATGAGATTAGACAGGTAAATGTGGAAAATTTACAAAAATGGAAATGTGGAAATGTAGTAGGGTATATGGTAATTTACATTAAAGGTAAATGTGTAAAAGGCAAAAAAATATATATAACTTTAGGATATAAACAGTGGAATGGGCTGCAAAAATCTTCTGTTAGTCATTTTTCTCATTTCTGTGAACTGCTCTTTTAGGATCCATTTAGTAATTAATTGCTGTCCTCACTAGATGCTAATATTGCAACAGAAATCTACAGAATAAATTGTGCCAGTGCAAACGAGGGAGTGATTGGCAGGCCTTTCTTAATTATGGCCGTAGGTTTAGCACTTGTATTAATCTGAAATTCATTAACATGTCTCCAGATACCACTAGTTAAATCCAGTTTGCCAACAGGCAGAATCAGCTCTGAAATTAGTGCTTCAGAAAACCTTGTTTATTGCCTGCTGTCCTCTGAAAAGAAATCACTGAGGTCAGGTTTCCTGACATACTGTTGGACTGGATTCCCAAAACAATTCCATTATATTCTCAAGAGGCAAATCTAAACACAAAACCTAGAATGAGGTTTATGCCAAAAACACTTATCTACAAGTAAATCTCTTATTTCTTGAAACAGATTCTTAATTCCTCTTTTTATACTTTATTGATGTGTTTTTCCAGGCTATATTTTCATGATCAATAGTTATTCTACCCATATAGAAATCTCAGTAGACAAAACAGACAGAAATGCAAATAAAGATAAAAGCTACATAAATTTTTCAGAAATGGATCATGCCAAATATCCTGGTGTCTTCCTTTGACAGAGTTTATTTACTTATTTACAAGGAATGCCTGTCAGATACAATCTCTCTGGATTTCCGAAATGTATTCCATAGGAGAAGAATTACTAAAATTGAAAAGGTGGGGATCAGAAGCCAGACTGTAAAGCGGATCAAAAAGGAGATCAAATGGGTTGTGCTGAAAGTGTCCTGGTATTGGTAGGTTCCCTGTGCAGTTCTTCAGAGTCTATTCTGGAAAATTTTACTGTTTTCATCAGTGACTGTGCCCTCAAAGGGGAAAAAAATGTCCTTTTGAGACATATATGCACTAAAGAAATGTAACAATAGTATGGATAAGGATGGGATACACTGGTAACATCGAATGAGATCAAACACCACATGGCAGAATTTGGGTAATCTTAGGGACTGAGGCAGTAAAAATAAGATTATATGTGTTACCTGAAGCATTTACAGGGTAATGACAAGAACTTTGCTAAGAGTATAGTGTTTCTAGAAACAAGAGAAGAGAATTTCTTGTTTCTAGAAACAAGAGTCTCACACTAGAGTGCTGCATTTCTCTTCAGTCTCTTTCTTCAGGCAAATTAAGGATTTATAACCTACCTTTGTAATGTCATAAAGTTATTTTTATCTCTAATATAATTACATTGGGATACACTATATTATGCAAATTTTTCTCCAGTCTTATTGCATAGACCTTCCTTATTATTCTTTATTTAGTGCCAGAGCTCTAAATCTTGCAATTATTTTAGAGAGAGCTCCTCAGACCCCTGAATAGGCCATCATATGAAATCATGAAAGACAGCCTGCCTTTAAACATTTTAATTAATCCCCTCTAAATCTAGCATCCAGCTTTCTGTATACATCTTCATTATTATTACTTTTTCACTTGTGCATCAAATGATTTTACATATGTTCTTAGAATATACTGCATTCTTTCTTGGAAATACTTGGTTATTTTGCCTTGTGCAGACAGATGCTGTAAAGGGTGAATGCTACAAAACAATGAATTATATAATTCTTTTCCCCATCTCATTTCTCTAGCCATGATTATCAAAGCTCCTCCCTTTCTTAGCAGACTGTTGACAAATGACAACTGAAAAATAACATTATCTTATTTGGCTCCCCAGAGCCTTCAGAATTAAATAGAAGACTCTTCTACCACATTCAGTCCTTTTCCCCAGGTAACTTCCCCAGTTTGCTTAAGTTCCAAATAATAAAAACCTTTGTAACTACTGTTTTGGTTTTTCTGTTTAATGTTCAGTTCCCCAGCCTTGTCAACCCCTGTCATTTACTGTCAGAATTACTTTTCTAAATGTATTACAGACATAAAAATGTCTGTGTTTACATCTTTTTATCCACCAATTCTTCCTACCAGTTTTGGTACGCTTTTTATGACCAATTTTATTTTTATTTTTCCTAAACTGTTTTTTCATCTTCCTTTCTCTTTGTAAGGTTTGCAAATGACACATTATTTTCAGTTTTAAAGGTCTTTTCATACTGGTATAATTTAAAATCTTATTTCACAAGGTGCATTTAAACAATCTTTTTTAAGATTAACTGTTTTGTCTGTAAGGAGATTTTAGCATTTGGTTATGTCTTAATCAGACTATGCAACCTCTGTGCATGCAAGGAAGAATTCCATGTGGATTGATTTTCCTTTGATTTCTTTTAAAGCAGACACAAAATAATAGTCTAATTTTACTAATAAATAATTTATGGTTATTATCACTGCATTTGTTACTGATAATTAGATTAATATCTCTCTGTAAAGGAGTGTTATTACATGACTTTTGCACATATTCTAAGTTCCTGCCATTTCTTTTTTTATTTGGTAGATGTCTTTCAGGTAATTTACAATAAAAACTCGTCACTTTATTCCTATTCTCCAGCTTGTTTTTTTCTCCAAAAAAACAGAATAAAATTGCAGTCCTCTGATCTGTTTTTGGAAATAGATAAGTAAAACTCACAGAGTTTTATAGATTTTCTCTGTTGTCATTGGAGGCATCTATACAGAGCAATTCATCTGGTATATTTTAGAGAGTTAAATGATGAGGCAAACCATGCCCTGCTAAATTACCTTCTCTCCATTCATTCTAAAAGCTCTGTAATCAACTAGTTCATGTGTAGACAGCTGCACTCACCACATTTAATGTGACACAAATTGAATTCTATTCCTACACTGTTTGGCTATTTGAATAGCTAAAGTCTTTATGTTCCTGTATTATTCCATTTCTATACTTTTCCCCTCTTCCACGTTATCTAGTTGCATGACACACAAAATAAGGCAAACCCAATACAATGCTAAGAAAAACTGCACCTTTTTATCACCGACATCGCCATGTGTCTACATTGTTTCTGGTATTTCTCATGGGGGAAAAACAAAAGAAAGCAATACTATATAAGTAGTCCTTGTCTCTAATCTGTGTACTGTTCAATATTTGCAGTGTGTCAATCTGCTGAAGTTATAAGCCCTTCTGTTTTTCTGTGTCTAACCTTATTGTTTTCCATTTCCTAGCAACAAATCATATGGTTCAAGCACAGGCTTGTGACCCTTCTCCATAGGAGTTATGCTCATTTGTTCTCACCCTCAGTGCTTTTTCCACGGTCTTCTATTGTTGTCAGGTTTCATCATCCTTCAACATTTCCCTACTCAGAAACCCTCTTGTTACATATCTGTCCAGCAATTCATACCAAGATGTGTGATCATACCTACTTAAAACTTCATTAGAAAACATTATCAAGTCAGGACCATGAAGATAAAGGATTTACATTTTCAGAATTTTTTTTCATTGATCTGGTTGTTACTGATTCTGACAGAAAGATCTCTGAGGGAAGACAAAGAAGCAATTGTCGCAGTAGCAAGGAAGAAAAACTAAGAAAATTTATAGCCATCTTTACAACTTTAGAAGTGGCAGAAGGACATACAAAATCAAGAAAATAAATATATTTTCTTTAGAAAATAGATCTGTATTAATTTTTCATATATGATCCTTAATAAAAGATCTTTGTGTATCTCTGAAGATACTGAACCCCATAAGAATCATTCCCTATTTTGATTGCCTCCCATTTAGCCACTGTACCGACATGTACAAGGTCCGTGTTATCACAGACTCCAAGGACTTCGCAATCTGAAAATCATCTATATAAAACAGGATGACATTTTTACAAGGAACAATAGGAATGTGACAGATGACTGTTTTGATGACCAGATGACTCCAGTGACCAAGATCTGAGTTGAATTTAATTATCTGAGAACTGTCCATGTGGCACTAATTTGCATCTCTAAGCTACTGAAGTACAGCATTTACACTCCCCTTTTCAGAGGCTCCTTAGCCCAACCAGTGAGGCACACAGCGTCGTCTTCACTGCCATTGCAGCTTGGATTTTTTTGCCTATTTCTCTGATCTGACCTGTCCCCTCTGAACAGAAATCAAGAGAAATGCAGCTACAAATTCACAGGAATCCTGGATGCTGAGGGAGGCAGCTCAGCTCTGCTGTCACAGCAGTACCTTGGCATAAGGTTTGAGCCCTCTCCAAACACAACAGCCAGTTGTGTCCATGTACCATGCAATAATTCGCTAAAGCACTATATCTAAACTACACCTTATCCCTTCATATATGCTGTGCAAATTGAGGTAAGCATTAGGAACTTGAATTAACAACTTGGGTATAGGAACATCTGCTTGAGTATTACTTTCTTTATTTCACACATTCCTCAGAATTTTATGTTTCACTATACAAAGTTTAGAAGAACTCACTTATTAAAACAAGAAACTTATTTAAACCATGTGCATTTTATGCCCAGGTAAGAAAGAAACTATGCCTAAGCACATTGTGCATAAACAATATCCCTTGCTGGTTAGAAATGGTGAAAGCGACAAACAGAAAAAATTATCAGTGTTTGAGCTGCAATTAGTCCATGCATAAAGGAGGATCAATACAACAATTTGTAACTATCAAAAGCTGGAGCCTTTAAAAGCCGGCTGGCTTGGCAGAAATCTTCCCACAGTGGCTGTATGTCAATATAAGGATTATTTTCAAGCACCTTTAGTTGTTTTTCTCTAACATGCTAAGCAGTGGACCCTAATATCCTGAGGCTTTCTCTTCAAACCTCTGGGTAGGACTTGGAAGAACCACACCAGAGACTGCACTAAGTAAGCCTTTCAAGTTTGCACAATCTGGCATGTTTAGAGTCTTAACTGCCCTGTAGCTGCATATCCTGCATGCAGATGATGACTTGAGGTTCCATATATCATTTTTGCCTTCCGTTAAAATGCATAATAATCATCTCTAAAAAGTGGGACACAGCTACCATGACTGGCCATATTATGAGTTGTGACTTGATGCTACCTAGGGATATATTTATAAAATGTGATTATGTATGACACAGGAACACTGCCAATACATTTTTGTGTCTCAAATCAGGATCAAGCTATATTGGAGCAAGTCCAGGGTAGCCCTTGGGTAGCTGAAGAATTACAAAGGAAAACCAAACATTGATCCAGCTGGAGCTCATGGTGAGCAATAATATATCTTCTGTGATTTTATCTGCTTCCTTGGTCTTACAATCAAAAGAAAGGAATCTATTACTTCGGTCTCCATAAGATACAGAATTTCACATTTTTTGTCTTCCTAAAGTGTATATGTATGTATATGTATGGCAAACCTTGAAAAAAAATAAATTTTTAGCAGGGTTCATGGGTGATATATAGCTAATTCTTTTCCACCAAGCCTGTACAAACTCTATCCTCTGCCTTCCACAAGTAAGCATAAAATCCCTTGTCTTTCCAGAAAAACACAGAGCTCCCAGGGAAATATTCATTTAGTGCATGTCAAGGCCTATCTCTTACTGTGTGTCTTAGGGTGATTTTATGATGTTTGTATCCCCAGTGGTCTGTTTTGCTTATGCTAAATATCAAGTTTCATGCTCTTAAGATTAGATTTGAGAGTGAAGGGGGGAGAAGGCAAAGAGGTGGGATTTTTTTTGCAGCTGTATTCAAAAACAGAGATAAGAGCTTCAGCTCTCTCATTTGGTGCATATTGTCTGCAGTATAGACAGCAGAAGAGAGCTCTCCTTTGCTTTTGGTTAGTTCCTTAGCTAGCTGAGGCAGAGAAGTTCCCCAGACTGTGGCTTTTCCCTTTCTTGGAATTGTTCAAACCTTCTCTGGACTGAAAACCCAGAAAAGCATGGGAGCTCCTGCTTGTGGGCCACTGGGGCCCAGGATGTGGCATTTTCCAGCACAGGAGGGACTGAGGGGAGACAGAGCGAGCCAAGCTACACCTCACGAAAAAGAATCTCTCTTCTGAATTTGCCATATTTCAGAACAGTGAGAGGTTCCATTGTTTAAGAGCATTCATTTTCTCATTCATTTTTGTGAATACTTTGCTTGTTAAATAAACAGTTTTTTCACTTCTCTCAAAGGAGATTTACCTCTCAAACTGGTTGGGGTAGGCGCCACTTGAATCTGCTTTCTATAACGACCTCTTTGGAAGTTCCCTCCCTAAATTTGCACCAAACTGGAACAAATACACTGTGCTGCTCTCCTACTCCTGCAAGTAAACATATGTGGCAGAGAGCACATCTATAATCTCAGGATATTTTGTATTCCTCAGACAGCTCAGGTAACCACTGTGTTATTATGATGCTTTCCAAGCTCTTAGGAACTATCTTACAGTATACAGCAAGTGTAACACCCAAATTCAAAGTAACATCTAAGTGACTAGATGATACCCATAATAAAAAAAAATAATTTTAAATGCAAACTTTTTTTCTATCATCTGTTTGCTTGCCAGTTGACCTGGATTTTGGGTTTTCTTATCTTTTTAAGAATCCTTTAAGGCTGTTAAAGTGATTTTCATAGCTGGTGTTCAGTATGGTTGATGAACACTGGTATTCCAGACCCATTAAAATAAACACTAAATTTTCTATTGAATACAGTTAAAACTTTAGAAACCTAATGTTGATAAACATAATATTTCTGCGATTTTTTTGGTTAGAATATAGATTATTCTTTTTTTCAACTAAACAATGAACAGGTAAAATTTGATATTTATTTTCCAAGAAATGTTTGTGCAAACTGATGATATTTCTCCATTTCAGAATGAGAAATAAAAAGGGTGAGCCAAGTCAATTCAATTCGGTTATATACTCACAATCTCACAGCATTCAGGTTGGCTCATTGGGTTTTAATTCTTCCAAGCATTGGGAAATTCTGAACAAGAGTAACTAGAAATGATTCCTGTCTGTTGTGAACTTTAAATGTGATTGTACTTGTAGGACAAGATCACAGATTCAAGATAAAATTATTGCAATCATCCTCTAACATTTTTCCTTGATTAATTTAACCCAAATAGATAAATTTTCTACTTCTTTGTTATGTGTTACATTGGTAAATTCTAATTACAAATGTCTTGAGCAACTCTGAATCCTTATTCACTTTAAGTTAAAACATGGGAAAATGTAACAAGGAGATTTGTAGTTTGCATATACCTAGAATTGCAAATACAAAAAAGTACTGCAGGAACAGACACAACATTTTGGGTCCAATTTCTTCAAGATAAAACATAACGTGCTATGTGGCCAAAATTATTTTATACCTTAATTCTCAGAAATAATAAGAAATACTTCATTTGCTGGGTTAGAGAAGCTTCTAAGATACACTATTTTCCACATACTTAATATTTTATACTATTATATATGCTTTAACCAGATATTGAGAAAACCTCTGACTCGCAGCTGACTGCAGAAAACATACAGAAGTAGATGAGTGTCTGTGGTGCCTAAATGCAAATGAACAGGATCGGGGATCTCTCTGGTAGCCTTGAGAGGTACCAGCCGTCCTCAGTTATATGAAGAGCAAGACAATTACACTGGAATTCATCAGCTACTGAAACAGGGAAAGCAATTGGCTTGTAAGGGATAAACTGAATCCTGTCTCTTTCCTCTTGAATACTTTGCTTAGTTTCCTGAGATTCTCCCTAGTTTTGCTTAAGGTCACATCTGGTAACAGGGTCGAACACATCTAACTTGCTCTTGAATCCAGTACTCCTTTGATTATACACCTAAACTTGGTTGATTACTGCTGAGTACATCTTCCTAAAGCAGAAAAACTAAACTGTGACATCTGATGATGTCAGAAATGTCTATTAATTTTAAAATATTCTCTCCTCACCATAATTCCTACGCTACAGTATTTAGCCTACACGATTTCACTGTCATTCCTTTTAATATAAAGAAATTGTTATTTTTCTCTTTATATTAAAATGTAAGATTTGTCAAGATAATTTCACTGACAGTGACCCTCCTAATGACTTACTCTATTTTTTTGAGTTTGTAGGCCATTACTAGATAGATCACTTTTTACACAAATGAATTATAAATGCAGCTTATTTATACTATCAAATGCCAATAACAAAATCCTTTTTTATTCTCTATTCTTTCTGATGTGTCTTATTTAATTTTTAAGTAAATGTTGCTGGAAAATAAAGAAGGCCCATATTATTCAGTTACACAGGTATTAAAACCAATCCATTTCCCCTCACATCTGCCCTGATGGCTTGAAGAACAAATGTGTTACCAAACAGGTCATAAATCAACAAGTGGGAAAATTAGAAATTTGTACAAACATTCTCATTTGATTTGATAGATTTAGGAAGAGATTTTAAATTTAAACACTCAAGCTAGGAAGCTTTCCAAGGTATTGTTTCCCTCAAAGCAAGTGTCAGGCCTTCTTCCTGTTAATAAAGGTAAGGATCTCTACAGGGCTTAAAAATGCTACGGAACTGAAACTGTGATGTTTCTTACATAGATTAAGAGGTGAAAAAAACCACAATTTCTTTGCACTCAGATACTTTTTTGCTGGGAATAACAAGGGTTAATTTGTTCTACCTCTTTACTACAGCTTTAGTTTTTCACTTGATCATATTAGAAAGGCTATATCTGGATATCCTTAGCTATCAAGAGATGCAAATCAATTTTCATTGAGTAATGAGAGTAAATCCTTTATCCCCATCCCTTACATATTAATTATTAAAATACCTTATGAATTAGACCTTGTTTCTGAAAACAGAATTGACCTCAGTCAGGTTCTGCATCATGAATTTTGTATGTGGAGCATATATATTGCTCAATTAATCAGTACTTAAGATCTGTACCTAAGGAAAAGCACAGCTATAAATTGCACCTGCTTTCAGGTTCTACATTCTAATTTCACACCAAGAATTTTCATAATCACTAATTTTAATCACATGGATTAGTGATGTTCCTCAAAATCACAGCAGCTCCAAGCTCTGGTTGCTGCTCCTGCTTACATTATGGCTGTACATTACTTAAATCCATTAAGAGTGATTCAGATCACTCTGCAGTTTTAGTTTCTTGTACAGCCACCTGGATTAATTTCATTAAAATAATTAGCATACCAAAGCAGAATTTATTTGAAATCATTCCCTGCTAATTCCTAATAATAAATTAACACTAGTAACAACTCTTTAACTCATTTAACATAAAGGCTCGGGAAATTAGACATCAGGATTCTTTGTTACAAATGGTGTGCCACAGTCCCCAGTGTACTTGCAAACCAAGTCAGACACCTGTGAAACAATGGCAAAAGTACATGAAAAGAATTCTGAATTGAATTTTATTAATTCAGGTCTATGCTTGTTTAAGCTTTAGCCATGTTTTCAAACGTTTCTCTGTACCACCAAGATTTCTAAAAAAATTACATAGAATTATGGCATGTGATACAGGTGTGACAGAAAAAACACCACTGATCTTAATAAACTCCAGCAGACATTCCCCCTGCCACTCCCACTCCTGCTGCTGAAAGCTCTATCTACTTTTTCAGCACAGTACAGATTAGTGAAACTAGATTTGCTACCAGAGTGAGTCCTATCAAGGTCAGCAGAGTTCAGCCCTTCCCAACTCATGGTTAATCTTATTTGTCCATATCTGATCTACTCATCTGCTATTATATCACATTATACTTAGATAGTTTTTTCACCCTATCAGAATATGGTTGCAGTGGCATCCTATTATCCTAAGTGTTTCTGTCAGTAAAAAGTTCTAAATTATGAGCTGCCTATAAGAATTCATAACTTGCAAAAAAATGCAAGATGTACCCAATTTAAACTATTTTTAAATGTTTTTTTTTCTCTATGGATGGTTGTAGACTTGAGAGGAGGAATTTTAAAAATCTGAGTGAGGAGCCTAGCACCAGTACATAAGTGGGACATTTAGTTCTATTGTGCTTAATGCCTCAAAAAATGTCAAAACTTATCAGCCTAAAAGTGCACCATTTTAAAGCTTCTGTTTTAATGATAAATAATGATTTGAGAATGCAAATTTTGTACTCAGTGAAAGAATAGAGAGCTTTCTTGAAGAAAACATTTAAAACAGTCTGAGCTGAATATTAAGTCAAGAGAGTTTTTGCATAGATTGATGTCTTAGCAACTTCAAAAGATAGCAGAAGATTAATTTTGTAAACAGCTGATTCCACAATAATGATTCACTAGAGGGTTCAAAATTCTTTATGAAAAATCTCATTCTTCTGGGGTTTCTTTAAATGTTCTGTATAGATGCTATTTTCTCAGTAAAAATATTGCAATGTAGAGTGAGCATTAATTTTTATTTTAGTCAACACCTTATTTTGAGTTAGCCTGCTAGCTTCTGTTCTTTTATTCTCATTCTCTGGTATTATTCTGCCCTTTCAGGATGACTTTTTTTGATGTTCCCTTTCTAAATGGGGTTAATGCTGCAGTGTGTCTCTGTGTGTTCAGCTAAAATTAATCTTTTCTCAAAGGCATTAAATTAACATATCTAAAAAACAAATAACAGCAAGGCTTTCTCGTCCACTCAGACTATGAAATTAGTTCCAGAAGAATAAAGTAAAACACTGTAAAGCAGGGTTAGGTGATAATATTTTTCTTTTTTTCAAGTCCAGGTAATGTTATAGAAGAATGGCAACACTGAGGTGGGCAGGGAACTCTGGAAATCACCCAGTTCAACCCCTCTTCTTAGAGCAGGCTCAGCTAGAGGAGGCTGCCTGTGTCCAAACAGGTTTTGAGTCTCTCCAAGGATGGAGATTCCACAACTTTTTTTAAGGAGCCTGTTCCAGTGTTATTGTAGATTTGTCACAAAATCTAAGAAAGCAATATTGTTGCTGTACTTTCTCCAGAGAAGATCAAAAAAAAAGGTTGCACACTTAGAATATATTTCAAGTTTTTTCTTCACCAGGAGAGGGAAGTGATGTTGAAGTGACCTCCTGAAGAAGCAGACAACATTTACCTAAGTATTGATGGCAGAGGGGAGGCAGTGCTTCCACCTATTCTCTGCTCCGTTCTCAATTATCCCTGCTTACATAAAAAAAGTCAAATTACCAAGTATCCCTATTAATCCCCAGGATAAAGGGCCCACCAAAGCAAATAAGATGTTTCCTTTCAAGTATATGAGTAGAGGTCAAGTGCTGCCCTTTCCTTTGTCAGTGTAAAACTCATATCATAATATCTGTAAATCCATTTTGTTACAGTTACATTTATCCCTAAAAGTTCTAAAATGTATAAATGCAAATATAAATACAAATGTATGACTAAAGGTAGGCAGAAAACAGCTACCGTACACTGCCTATAAAGACAGAGACACACACACAAAAGAGTGGTGGCAGGAAAAAAGAGGGTTTTATTCTCATCCAAGAAATAGCACTGTATCCATGCTGCAATTCTTTGCCTGGAAAGAAGTACAAATATAAAACTTTTTCTTAAAATCAAGAGAACCACCTTTAAAACACTTCCATCCACTGCAAATGCATGCTCAAGTCCTGTTCCTGTTAACTCATGAGCACTTAGGTTGAATTCAACAGAACGCTCCTCATGAAGCACTCAGCACATGCCAGGGTAGAAACTCTTAGAAAACACCTGCTTGTTTTGTAGATAAAATAATGAAGTTAAATAGAATGAGAACACTAGAGTAATGTGATGGGAGAACATATTGAATCACTAAATTACAGAATTACACTATTGTGCATATCACCATTTATAAACCTAATTAACAGAAAAACTCTTCTCTTTACAAAACTTTAAATATGAAACACCAGTTTTGCATAAATATCTCATTTGGATACAAAGAGTGATAGGAAAAATTTTTCAAATGTGGCAACTTATTAAAATAAGGACATCTGAAATGATAATATTCACTTTTTTCCTGGGAAAAAGGAGGATAAATAGAACCATGAAACTTTCAAAAGGTCTAAATATTTGTTGATCAAAGAAACAGATGGGCTGGTTATGGTCTACTGAAACCATCAAGAACCCAAGGTACTAAGTGTGCCATATCTCAGAACACTGCTTTTCTATTTTAATTTAAAAACTCTTTAGATGTAGACAGATATAAGCAGTACTAGTTACAAGATAGAAGTTTATTTTCCTATTAAATTAAATTGATTTTAAAATACCCATTTTAAATGAAAACTAATTGAGTCTAGATACCATTCTTTCCTAGCTCTCCTATGAAAAACACAGGCAAGAATAAAACAGGAATCTACAGTCAGCAGTAACTCACATCTTGTGTACAAATAAACTTCTGTATTTCAATTACCAGTCAAGTCCTATCCCATTTAAAACCATGATGAACTATGAGATTTTCTGCATTTAGCATACAAGTGAAAGAATATCTAAGCAGAAACAAATGTCTTATCAATCACATCAGTTCACTGTGCGCTGGTGGTTATGATCACCCTTGAGCCATGAAGGTGTCATGGAATATTACACAGATTAATCCTTCAGGGAAGCAAATCTTCATAATTTGTAAATTAAAATAAACTAAGTAAACAAAAATAAATACTCTTCAGAGTGATTTCTTGTTATCGAAAGCAAATCAGTTACTCCAATAAACAGAAATACGTGTGTTTTCTTACCCTTGCAAATACCCTCCATAAGACAGACAGAGGTCCTTCAGAATACAGATCACACTTTGTGAGGTGAAAACTACTAAGTTGAATGTATAAGCATATTAACTGGATTTGAACCTACTCACTACTATGAGTGAAGAGGTATATACTGAATTAAGTGAGGTGACAAGTTGGTTTAAGGATAAGGGTAGGATCATGCAGGGAAATTAATATTGAAGAAAAGGGAAAACTGCCTGTCTCAAAAATGCCAGTTACTTTTTTGTTTCTTTTTTTTTTTACTGTGAATATGATTATGTATCGTATTGACTACTCAGAGACAATTTTGGAGGATCTCCCAGCAATGTAGATATTTAAAACCTGGTTGGGCATGGTCATAAATAACTTGATTATGCTGATCCTGAATTAGGCAGAAGATTGGAGTAGGTGAAGGTCCTTGCCAGCTTCAGATGGGCTGTGATCCTATGATTGCCAAGATAGAAAAATTGTATTTGAATGGCTAAGAAAGCCAGGGGTTTCCTTTCACTTATCAGTTAATATTTAATGTAAGACATTATTACTGTTTGAGGTTGGGATGCACATCAAAACTGACACACAGCATTACTATTTACTCCCAGCACAAGAAGTCTTGTAACTTATTCACCTCTGTCAGACACAGCAGTAGTGCTGCCTTGAAGAAGAGGAATTGTGAATTAATAGGAAAAGGCAAGGTGTTTAAGACCATCTTCTTCTTATGTGTCTGAATGCATGACTAAGAAAATAAAATGTCTGGGCATATAACGCACCCAAAAAATTGGTACACAGGTACATAAGGTGGACTAACCTAGTACAGGGAATATTTAACATATCCCAAGTGAAAGGAAATTACCCTCAAATAAATGTTTCTTTTTCTTCCTTCTTTTTTTCCCCTCTTTCAGTAAATCATTGTTTCAAAATCAAATACATTTTTGTTAGTGTCCAAAATGCTTTCATCTCTATTTATTGCCATACTTAAGAGTTAGCAACAGAAATTATGACAGGTATTGATGAAATATAATTATCTAGGGAGTGGAAGCGTTCATATAAAAATGTACAGCTTATCTTATTATGCTAAACTTTCATGCTCACCAAACGAAAATAGATCACTTTGTTCTTTAACAACACAGACCCAGAAAAAAATTTACTGGAAATGTAGGTAATTATCACTGCAAACCTTACAATATGCTGCCTACCTTTTTCATCATCACAGTATTTCCCATTTTCCAGAAAGATACTATATTCCAGATGTTCTTTAAAATCACTAAAGGATCATTAAGACTTTTAACTTTATATTCCTGGAGGCAGGGATTCCCTTTTCATGAAAATTGCATAGGAAGGAAAAGCTGTGAACTATAACCAGCATTTGTATCAACCAAATGGTCTGGTGTATTACCTAAAGCAAAAAAATCTTCTACTCAGAAGTTAAATTCAAAATTACCTTGTGCTTTTTTCAAAAGTGCTTGCAGCTGAGGTCATTGGAATAAATTGTGATAGAGAATGCTTTTCTCTGCATAGTTAGAAGGCATGTGTAGTACATGAATTGCCACCAAGCAAGGAAAAAAAAAAACAACCAAAATAGAGCAAAGTACATCAATCCATTTCTTTGTAAAATAATGGCAAATATTATCTACAATCATTACGACTTCTAATGAAATAATTTAAGGTTTTGGTAATTTTATTTCACAATCAAGTATGTGCTACACATTTCAAACCTACATTCATCAATTAATCCTGTTTGTTATAGGCCTCTAATGTTAACAGCATAAGCACCTGTAACTACATTTGCCCAGCTGGCAGATCCCAGCTTCATAGAATATTATGTAGTGTTGTTTAAAAATACATATTGTAGTTTTGTTTAAGCTCATTAAGTTACTGAGTCCAAAACAATGAAATGGAAAAGAAATTTGAACTGCTAGTGAGTGTTTTAATTGAAATTTAAATATGTAAATTGAAAGTAATTTCAATATTTGCTTATGTAAGGAAATAATTAATTTCAGAAGAAGGAGATTTTCAAAAGGGCACATTTTTTTTTACTTCTTTCTCTTGCAAACACACAAGCAACCACTATCAAATGATTTTACTCTGTCAATAAGACTGTACGACTACTCAATTTGTTTCCATAATAGCAGCTTTTCACTGGAATATTTTGATCGACAGATTCATATTTTTAACATCTGCCTCTTTTGGGAGCAGCTTAATGTTAGGATGAAAAATATTAAGACAAAAAATACACTGGAGGTTTTAGAGCAGGTGGAAAAACTCACAGTTCTGATTAAATGAGAACTGCTTCTAATGCTGTTTTCCACTGTGCCTTGAAGTATCCTATATATAAAGAATAAAACCTCACTTGTCACATATGAAATATTTAAGGAAGAGAGGGGCAAAAAAAGAATATATGTAACTTACCATTAAAATTTACTGCTCGGATATAGCTAAGTAGTTCTTTACCGTCAGTTGTGCTCATCCTTGGGCACAGACCAATATATCCAGGACAGAGATCTTTATGCATGTTGTGCAGGGCATAGGCCATGGAATATACTGCATCAATGACAAACTGAACTTTTCCTTCTTGTTCATAGGCTGAATCTCTTGCAATTCTTTCTAAGCCTGCAGAAGAAAGAGAGAGTTTACTCCTATTTGTGTGTACCTGCATGAGCACTTGAATGCAAAAATTCATGCTGGAACGTAAATAATTACAGCTGGATTGACAGGTAAAGTCGGGATTTGTCTATCCATCACCTAAATAAACAAGACAAGGAAAAATATGGCCATCTGGTTTTGCCTCTAATCATTGTACACTCTGCCAGGTATGTAAACAGTATGTTGATTTCCAGGCTAGGAAAGAGGACAGAACATTTCATTACAAGAAAAGATAAGTAGATATATGTATTTCTACAGTCCAGTAGAAAAATTCTCTTTCCATCTTATTGATTTTCATTCAAGAGTTGTTTATTGTTATTTATAGGACAGCTCTAGAGTAGCCTGCTCTTCTGTTTTAGATAAATTTAAGGCTATCTTGATTTTCATCCCTTTCTATTGTTTGATAAACATTATTTAAACATCTCAGGGAAAAAGCTGAATACTTGCCAAGTGATGTGACCATCTGTCTCCATAGTGAAAAGTGCTCATTCTAAGACATTTTTCTCTATTTACTAGTGAGTTATGCTTCATGTTGAGAACAGTGTATTCTTTGCTGTTTCCTACAGGGACATTTATCCTTTAGAGGGAATACAGAGCAAATCAATGCATCATATAAATTTTATTCTGCAGGAATTGCCCAAATTCATCATCTATGTACATGTACAAAGGAAGTTTTAAGTTAATAGGTGATATTACTTAGTGAAATTGTTAAAAATAAAACTCAGAAAAGTTATATTTTAAGTAAAGAATCAACATGCAATCTCATGTCCTATATAAAAATTCAGATGCTGATTTCAAAGGCTCAAATCTTCATTTTCCAGGGAAAAAGTGAGTGATTGGCAAACCTTGATGTGAAATTTGCCCTGCTGAAATCTATTGTCAAAGTCCTCTTGCCTCAGAGAACAGAATAGATCCCTAGATCTACCAGGTTATCAACTCATCCAATTTGGAAATAATCCAATCTTATTATTTAAGGTTATTTAGAAACAAGACAAAAGTTTTTGCATAACTAAAAAAAATTAACTCTCCATCTTCTTTTTAATGTTTCTTTTTTATATCTAAACACAGAATTTTATCAGTTCAAGATATCAATTTTGCTGAATCCAAATTTTTAAAAGTACACTGCTTGTGACTGAAAATATGACACAAGATCTTTCTTTAGACAAAGTATGGAAGCCCATATGAGAAGGGAAAAAGCCAGGGAACATACTCAGAAGTCTTTCTTCTGTTTGTCTGTTGCACTTCAGCACCTCCATCTTGCACTCCAGAAATAACATATGAACAAATCTGTAATCTGACAAGCAGTAGTGCTTTGTGCTTTAAACACCCCTGAGCACTGGAAGCGATAGATAACATTGAAAAATCATGGTGTGCTGTTATTTCTCCTGAGGGATTAGTTAAAAAAATAAAATCACTACTTCTTGAAAAGCTAAAGACCATTTGAAGAGGAAGGCAGAGATCATTTTTATGATTTGTACAACTAGCATTACGGACAATTTTTAAGACATGCTCTCTAATGAATGACAAATAATTAGTAAATAATACAACTATACTGTAAATAAATAAACAGGAAAAATCTTTCCTTGAACATGCTGAAAATTACACAATTAGTTGCAGTGTATTGCCCAGACATAAAAGAAGACATGAAGGATGGAAAACATGAAGCTTAATTAGTTTACAAATTTACTGGCTGATTTCATTTGGTAACTACCTTCCAACAGCAAATGATGGGTAGAGCTCACACTCTCCACTTTAATTGTTCCTGCCTTGTTAAGGACTGTGGGACAAGTGAAGGACAGAGTTTGCAGAACTGCTGCAGACACAGAGCAGTCAGTAACCTGGACACACTCCCAGAGCTTCCACATTCTCTAAACAGGGTGGTCAGGACAGGAGAAGTTAAAAGGAGATTCACCTTTATTGTCAAGACAAATGTCATTCCTATTACATAAATGAATATATGTGTATGCTGAGGGGTAGGGGAGTTGGTGAAAAACAGAGTGGAAATATTTTCTATAATAATTTCTAAGCCATAAAACACTAAGGGTTGCAAAGACTTAAGAAAGTATATTGTATTAAGTGATACAGACTTTAAAAGTGGAAAAAAGAGTTTTATTCTTCCCTATGTTACACTGTAGTTCAAATGCATATAAAAATTTTTGCATAAATTTCTTCCATGGCATAAGGGTTTACCTTTACTCTTCACAGATATATTACTATAAACTAATTTATCATATAAATTACAGAGGAAAAAACTCATTTATTTGGGCTGAATGTGTTTCCATAAATACAAAGGGGTAAGGACCATCACAGAACTATCATATTTAAATCAGTCAAACACAGACAGCAAAAGGCAAGAGGAGTCTGCGCTTTGTATAACTAAAAAACACAGCAAATTAGTTATGTAGTCTTTCTCCTTGACTTTTCATTTTCTCTTTCTGGAATTCCCAAACATATAAACTAACAATTTATAAGGATGACAATGACTCATCAACTTAAATTACACTGCACTGCTCTAAATAGGTGTTAATGTATAGCAACAAAATTATGCATATTGTCTAAGCCATAAATATTGTCAGCTCCTACAGATTATTATTACTTGATTGGAAGACATTATTATAATTTTTCTTCAGACTTGTATGACGAGTAATAATTGTTTCATTTATAGCTTGACTCTCAGCTCTACAAGGCATGATTCTGCACACATTGGTGACTTGAAGGAACATAAAAATTTGTACCTCATAAAATAAATGTTTTAATGCTTCCTTAATGATCACTTCAATTTCTTATCCTACAGGGTTTCCTCTGGAAAAATTGCTTAAGCTGTGTCATTATCAAATAGAGCGAGAAGGTATTCCCAGTTCTCGAACCTGTAGTGGTCAAACCTATGAACTGAGATGAGAACTGGGCTCACCAATTCTTGACCATGTCTTCCTGATCACCAAAACAACAGAAATACAGGGAAATGTGCCATGATGTTTTCCAGTAGGTTTCCCAGTCCAGCTGCTGGAAAGGGCAAACCTGACATCAGCAGGATGTCAAGACCAATGAAGAAAGTGTGTAAGCATAAGTATTAGTGCTATCATCTTGGGCTTGAGAAGATCTAGGAGAGCAGTGACATAAGCCCAGGAAATGTCAGCTATTCCTGGATCAATCCACTGGAAAGCTCTTTTGGGAACACTAAAGCAAACCACAGGAATGATCTCATAAAGCCTGTAAACGTGAAAGAGTTGCTACAGGTACTCTTGCAACTCCTGAACAAGAGTGACAAGCTGGACTGTTGCTAGAGGTATTGCCTCCATACCTGCACATCATTTCCCCTTTTCATGCTGTATTTCTTATGCTGCAGGAAAAAAAAAATGTGTATCCTGATCAGGATGGGAAAGATAAGCAGCATAACAGTAGGAACGTGAGACATGGATTAAGTAGATAGGGATGTGACTGGGGCTAGTAGTCTGAGGGGGAAGAAGGTGAAACAGGTGGTATTGTCAATTCCATGGTATGAACCGGGAATCGAGAGATTTCAGGGAACATAATCAAGATAAATCAGGCCTTTACAATAATAAATTAAAATGTATTATCTTCATTAAAAACTTAAGATCATGCAGTAAGTAAATAAAGATTAATGTAAGATAGCTGAGGTAATGAATGCATACATGGGTGATGATATCACCTGTGAGAGATAAACAAATATCTTAAACAATCAAAACTTAAGTTGCTGATCTCACCAGCAAGGCAATAATCTGCTGGATGATAAATGTTGCATAATTTATCCAAGTTTTAGAAAACTTATTCTTAATGATAATTTAAAGCATGTGTAACTGCTGCACACTTGTAAGTCCATGACAATAGGAAAATTCAGAGCAAAGTTCCTAGCAATTTTTCTCTTAAGAATACAAAAAATTCCAAATAAAGCAAATGGATATACCTGTCTTGCAACTTGTGACATTGATGGAAAACAATACCTTTTATTTAACTGTCCTATTTCCGGAAATCTACTTCTCCTAACATTTCAGAGCAATCCCATTCCTTCTGTCTCACAAAGCTGCTTCTATTTTGTACTATTGAAAGCAATTTATGTAAAAATGCAGCCTACATTATCTCTCATTATTATTTTGATATCTTTTAGACTTCAGCCCATATATTTAGTTAAAATCTTAATTTATGTTACTTGAAAACAAAAGGCTGAAGCCAAGGATCTTGTATTCAACAGCTGTTTAGAGCTTCAAGTAGGAGCAATGTCATGAGCGTGTATAGTTTGAGAAATGTTTTGGGCACTAGAGAGCTTTGGGACACAGAAGGGCTCCACAGTTCAGAAGAGTAGAGATAGCTGGTATGCGGATGCGGTGTGAGTAGGAATAGTAACGTAATATTGGCAAAATAATCATCAAATCTTCATGTTCCAAGGTTAGAAAAATACTGCAAACAAGATAGTATGAACAAAAAGCTGGAGCTCCACATAGGAAATAGTAGCATGCTTCAAGGTATTGTTGCCTAACCTCTAGTCAATGGCCATTTTTTTCTTCATCATTCTCCTTCATTATTGTTCTCTTGATGTCTAGAACTGATTGGAACAAAAGTGCACAGATCACTTGTCATTCTTAGTTAAAATAATGGCTCACTGTAAGCCTTCTTTCTTTACTTTGGGGTACTAATTCTCAAAATCTTATAAAAATCAAAGTTAAAAACAGAAAACTTCCAACTTTCCTCTCTGAAAACTCTCAGATAGAAATTATAGAATTATTCTTTTTTAAAACTTTCACTTGTTGCAATGTGTCATAGTCTTTCACTTAGAATGGAAACTACTTTTTCATTATTATCTTTTGTTTTGCTAACCTAAAAATGTTATACTTGAGATTTTTCTGTGTGATAATTGATACACCCAGAAATGGAATAATATTAATGGACTAATAATAAAAATGGGCATATTCTATATCTACTTTACAAATTCAACTGCCAACTATAGATTAACCTTTATGCTGTTTTGAACCATTTATTTTTGTGTTGACGACTGTTTGATTTATGTATCTTACTCTTACATTTGATAACCTTGGTCAAAATCAATATTTATCAGGAAAAGTAAAATGTTAAAGAAAAACACAGAACAAAACAAAATATTAGGCTAGCATGTCTTGTCTTTCAGCTAGTAAGAACAGTTTGCATGGCAGTGCCAAGGAGGGCCAAGAATCTCCTAACTGTGGATTTGTCACCAGCAAGGAAAGATCTTTATCTAGAGCCTGTATTTCCCCCACCCTTTCCTTTTTCCCTCCTAGAAATCTTTCTAGGATAATGGTGGGAGGACAAGTAATATGGAAGAGGGGAGAAAAAATTACAATGGTCTTAGAATGCTTTCTCATGAACAGCTTTTATTCCTTTTGCCTCTCTTTACCTGCCTTTTTTATATACACGTGCAGAATTACTGCTCAAAGACAGTTGGGCCATCTCTGTAACAGTTGGGTTATTTTTCTGAACTTCTGTTTTGACTAGTCTAGAATTTGGATATCTAGTAAGATATTTTTATTTCATAGTTGCAATTCACATTACTTACTTACTGCTAAATTATTTATCCCCATTACTTGGCTCTCAAAACAGTTTTACTTAAGCTCCACTTGGAAGCAAGAAAAGTCAACAATAAATATTGTGTTCAGTTGATCGTTTCTGTGGGCCAATCCCGATCACAACTAAAACACAGTAATTTGTGAGAGGTCTCCCACTCTTTAGCTCAGGCATGATGATCCTCTATATTTGTCAGAATTGGTTAGAACTCCCCACCTTTGCAGCAAGAGTTTATACCACAGAAAGCCAGCATCTGTAACTAAGCTCTTTCAGCAGGCTCAGCAGGAAGCACCAGGAGCATATGTTGCTCCTATTGAAGTCTTCCCGATTATTCAGCTGTTTTCCTCACACATTATAGAGTTTGATCTCCCTGAACAAATAATGCAGATCATCATCTTCTGTTACTGGAACTTAAGAGCATGATATACATTTACGGTGGGGGAGTTGACTTTTCTAATAGCTGTATGGTAACAGTGATGCATGAGTTAGTTTGCAGAGAACATCACAAAACCTGCAGCTTCTCTGTAATAGTGTGGTGTCAGTTTAGGAAGCAATTCAGGGAGAAAGCCAAGGATTATATCAATTTTCTTAGCCATTCCAAAAAGAAAATGGAGAATGTAGAAACAGAGACAGTGAAATGAAGCAGTTTAACTGTCTGGTGTTTTCTGGAAACTGATGGATGTGGATTTGTGATTTAGAGAATTGTCCCTTGATGTAATTTTTTGGGGGTTATGCCCCTTTACACTGACTCACAAAAACCCCAACACAACAAAATAAAGAAAACCCTACAAGACAGCAAAACCAATTAGAAAAAGTCTGAGAGAAAAAAAGTTTTTCAATCTCTAGAATTATACAGATATTTTAAAAAATCTCCTTTACAGAAATGGACTAAAACTTCACATATTTTTGAACACTTTTAAATACAAAATAGCAAAAAGAATATTCCGCATTAAGTGAATATGCTGCAATAATTTTCACTTTAACATCACCATAATGAAGAACTAACTTTTCTTTTTGCTTCATCCTGTAACTGAAGCATCTAAAAAGTTCTTGGCCTGCCCACACTTCTCATTGGAAATATAATTTTTTCCTGACTTTCACAGTAAATTGGATACTTCTTTCAGCAAAACACTTCTAACAAATGCACAGTAATATATACCAAAGTTGAGTTAAACCATTATCATAGTTATATTGGAGTGTTTTGCTCCTATTACTATATGTAACATTTACTAGTGTTTTCTTAGAAAAGGATTCTAAAGCTGCATTGCTAAAAGAAGATTCTGTATATCCTCATTTATGTACTTTGAGAGAGTCCCTCAGAACAGTCTGAATGTTGCTATCAGACTGGAAAATTTTCCTTATCCTGATTAGCACCTTAATATTGCTTAATTATTGCTCCTTGAAACAGTGTACTGAGTTGGGAAACACAGGCACTCAGAATTCTCATACATTTAATAAACAAGTCTGCTACATCTAACAGTGACAGTGCTGTGTAAATTATCTTGCTGAGCCAAGATCTGCTATGATGAATATATTAAGCTAAACACTAATGTCTGCATTAAAATAAGAAGGAGACATCATAGGACATGTCTCCTTAGCCAACCACACTAAGAACCACACCATGCATTTAAAACAAAATTTGTATAAAAGAATACAGTGGAACAAGCAAATTTCTGTCGGGCATGTGACTAGTCAGTATTTATGTAATTGCCCAAGTTGGAATATAACATTTAGTATGAGCAGAACTTGACACTGTTTATAAAATTTTCAAAAGTTGTATTTCCTTGTTATAAAAAGATTGCAGCTTTGAAACTACAAACGAAGAGATCTGTTCACCTATACTGGTTCACCTTCTGACTACAATGTGTCTGACAACCCAAAGGCAGAACACACCTGCAGGAAAAGAGAAAGACACTTCGGAAGTTTAAACAAAAGGGAAAGAGACTATTTCATTACTAAGCAAGCATGCAGAGTAATTAATAAATCTGACATCACAATATTTTTCATTAGATTTTGTGCAGCTTTTAAGCCAGAGAGCAAACCAACTTTTCCAAAGATTTCTGTATAATATTTACATGTATTCTGAAGGTTCCCTAAATATTTACATGGTCATTTAAATATCACTCATTTCCCTCTTGCTTCTCCTGTTTTTATTTTAGGAAAGACACTGAAATCAGAGATTTATCAGTTTTGCTTGACTCTTACACTTCTGTAAATTTCATACCATATATAATTTAGAAGTACTTGTGATCCACTGCCTCTTTCATTCCTCTATACTAGTTTTAGCACTATTAACGTTAGGCAGTTGTTTCTATCTTATTATAGTATCACACTTTTTTAAATTCTCTAATTATATCTATTTTTCTTTACTTGTAAAAGTAAAAATTGAATTCACAAGGTCAGTATATATAGTTGTCACATTTAAGATTTTAATGTACATAAATAAGTATATAGCAACACATGAAATTATGTTTCAAATCTAAAATGATGAGTTTTACCATTAACATTCCTTAAATTCTAAGCAAAAATAGGGAATTTCAACATAAAATTGTTCAGCTTGATTTGTGAATATGAAATGTTACTTTAGTGATTCTTCACCAAATGAAAACAGTATAGGAAAAATGTTTTAAATATAAAAAGAGATGCATTTTTCATAATGAAACCACTTCAAAAGTTTTAGCTTTGTTATTTCTGAACAAACTAACATGAATATAAAGGGCAAAACTTGCTTAGTGCTCACTAATACATGACTACCTTAGAGAAAACATTTTACATGTTGTTCAAACTTTAGGTGCTTTATTTCTCTCCCAGAATACTGTCAGCATTAGTGTTAGCATGAATAGGCAACCAAATATTTTGTTGAATTTCTCAAGTTTGAAATAAATTATGTCTTGAGGTAAGTATGTAGATAGGATCTGCATTTTCTAACACAAATTACCCATGGGAATTTCTATCTACGGAACAAATTGCTAGTGCAACTAGTCCAGGAATATAGGTTAAAATAACTCGTACCATTTTAAAACCCCACAGGCTGCAAGCAATTCTATGCAGAATTCAGTGTATAACTCCAAAGTCTACAGCAAAGGCTATCAGCAAAAGATTCAGTACAAGTAACTGAATTTATTAATTTTCTGCTAGCATTTCAACTCAGAGGACCTTCAGCACATACAGCAGTATGTATAAAAATCCTTTCTTCTGCTTATTGACTACAAGAGCTTTCAAATCTAAGATTCAGATGAGGAAGTGAAGGGAATTTTGCCCTCAGGAGTACTATTTTTAGTTACAAACTCGACTGACTTCATGCTTAAGAAAGGACTTTTTTGCAATTAAAAAGCACTTTTTGGAAGTATCTACAGAAAAAGAGGTATCCAAATACCACTTCCTGAAGCATTTGTGGCCACTCTTTGTTATGAGTCTATTTGGAGACTAAAGAGTAAAGCTGCACCAAGTTTTCACCAAAAATATTGCAACATCTAAACTAATCGTATTAACTACGACTAAACAGAGGTTTAAGCAACTTTCTTTAGTTTGATAAGAAGCTCCAAAAGAGCAGAACAATGCAGGTTGCAAACTGTAGTCAGCTCTTTATCAAAGTAGCAGATTGAGATGTTTTTTGGTGCCCTTTTCATCACCTATAGACACTGTAGAAATTTAAGGCCTCTTCAGTTGGAGCTCCTTCAATGGAAGGAGATTTATGTAAGAGTCCCTTTTCTGATATCAGAGTGCTGGGCTGAATTATCATGAAGGTAATGTGGGCTGGATGTGTGTTCTGGCTTGGCTTGAAGTCTGCAAGCTAAGGGGCAGCAAAATCCTAACAGGGCCATTTCTGCAATGAATATTTGATAGCTTTTTGATCCAGAGAATTTAAATATAGATTTGGAATGTACTGTGAATTCCCACTCAGACTAAGTGTTTTGAAGTCATGATTCACATGAAGTACTGAATAACTTTGGTCAGTCCTGGAAGGGAGCTTTCATCAGCTCTGTGTATTTGCAGCTAGTTGCTGAGCTGGGATGCATCTCATGCAGCTTTAGCGATCTAACAGCTAATTGTCTAAAAGAAATCTTTCTTCTTTCTTCTAAAGAAAAGACTTTTTGTTCCAAAGAAAACACTTACCCTCTCCAAAAATAAGCATTTAGGAAAACAAGTTAAAGTGCTTCCTTGAACAGACTTTCTTGTGTAACTAGCTTAAACTACATAGTTGACTAGTGGAGAACTAGTGCTGTGCAAGATAAATACATATGCTAGTTTAAAGCAGGAACTCACATACTATCTACTGGTTAGTCAGCTGCTATTTGAATTAGAAAAAATTAAGTTGTTCTATTTTCTTACACTTGTTGCAAGGACTGACAATAGCTATATGTCACATTTGAATTAATTCACAGGGCTCCATGTTACTGCTAAGGAGACAAGTATGTGAAAAAATTCAATACCAATGTAATAAAAACCAATGTAGAATGAAAATAAATGGAATAATGAATCTTAAAATAATTTCACTCTAAGTTGCTGCTGGGTTTCACAGTATCAAACTTCCAAGAGGAAATTTTTAGAGCTAGTCAAGATAGAAGCATTCATGACAGAATTTTTATGTGAAAAAAGAGTGGGTTTTGTTCAGGAAGGAGCAGTGGGAGAATTTTTTCAACTGCAACCAAAAAAGGAAGGCAATGAAAGCATACTTTTCCTAGCAAAGGAACAACTATGAATTTAAGCATATAAAAGATCCAATCGTAACATTTTTCAATATTATGAGCTGAAGAAAATATTGCATTAACTTTCATATTTGCCCTATCCCCTGTCTTTTCCTTCTCTGACCCATTTTAATGAACCCATTACACTGCAAGAAGTAGGGCATGAGGAGGAAAAGAAATAATAGGTATCACTTTGTGTAGCCAGTAGGAAAGATGTTACATGGTTATAGAAAATTAATTTTTTTTGTTTGTTTCACATTTTTCTGTATGACAAGAGGTAATTTTTGACAGTCAAAATGGAAAATATGGGTTCAAGAACTTTGGATTGCTATAGGCTATCATTTTATCATGTATTACTGTCAAAGTAAGCCTATGTGATTTACTGGAGATGGTGAAACATAATTTTCTTCTACAAGATGTGTAGACAACTGCTGAAACACATGATTTTCCACAGGTGAAAATCTGTAATTTCCTCACTAGTCTAATTAAAGGTGGTTTTTCAGGACCTGATAAAAATAAAAGCACCATCAATTAGAACTAAGCAGTTAGTTAATGGACTGCTTGATGGCATGAACAAGACATGGACGATTGCCTTCTGGAAGGGGATTTCAGTCTAAAACTGGAAGACAGTTTACCCAGTACTCTTCATAAAGCCTAGAAGCTAGCTAGTTCTTTAATCACAAACTAATTAGAACTGATTGGCTTCATTGCTAAAATTGCTAAATTAGGGACATTATAGACGCTTGCTTCTTGAGCAGGTTGGCTGTGCACACTCCATTAGCAGCACTCCTACAGCTGCACACATCCCATCCTCACCGGGGCAAAACAGTGACAGCGAGCAAGGCGAAGTTCCCTTATGGGTAGTCCTGTCCCTTTCAGACAGAAAGAATCAATTTGCTCTACTTGCTCCCCCTGTGTGAATCAGGACAGTTATCTACAAAGAGCTGAAGAGAGAGAAAAGAGGCTTGTCTGGAGATGGTGTTTTGGAGTTGACGGAAATAGATATGCTGTCAGGGCTTTTCCAGCAAATCTGAGCATTACCATGGCTGAGACATGCTAAATTAGATGGTGTTGAACAAGATGCCTGTGACTAAGCAAGAAACGACACCCAGAAAAGGTCCCCACAGTATACTTCAGGTGTCTAATTTAAAAAGTAGTCAAAAACGTGTTTAGCCACAAAAACACCTTCAGTACTCTACCAAAATATCTGAAGTTTGTATTTCACAAAACCAAAACCAAAGCCATCTTGAGAATCTGGCGGACTTTGCCCTCTGTCAAAGGCTATCAAGAATTCATGGTACAAACAAGTTTAATTCCTCGCAGGGGATGAATCCAACAAATAAATCTGAATCCACCAAATTCACACTTGGTTTAGCACCTGATTGATACTCATCTTCTGCTTAAATATGCTAATGATTAAGCACTTTCTCATCAATCAAATCTCTCCTTTTTAGGTGCAAGTACACTAAGAATAATAGTAATAATAACAACAATAACAACAACAGTAATAATAACAATAATATGCAAAGTACTGTTAAAGTCTTTCTCTTGATAGAAAGTACACATATTGCCATATTTTGCATACCTGAATCAGCAAGTCCCCTAGTATGAAGCTATCAGCTATCAGCACAGTAAGGCTTCAGCCTTGCAATTCAGTGTACAATCTATCAACAGTATTCTAAGCCTGCTGGCACTATGTACCCCAAAAAAGCAGATCTTCAATCAAATGCGCATGTCACTGTAATTCTGAGGCAGTGAGGACCTGCTTCGTTGTTTTCATGCACTTGGAAATCAAGTGAGAAGGACAGGAATTTTTAGGTATTCTGATACTTTAATTAAAAAAAAAGGCCACCCATGATAACCATTACATTGCCAAAAGCTTATTTTAGGAACCTAAAGCTAGTCAAAAGTCTTGATCTTGAACAAAACTAAAACATTTCCATCTACTTTCTTACAACATATTTTACAGTTATAGATTTGCTTTTAAAGAAATCCAAACTCCTCTGCAGAATGCTAAAATCTTGTGCAGTTCATGTTCCAATTTACCAAGTGCAATTTGAACTCATTTTACCAAGGCTATTTAATTTCTCCTTATTCTTATAACTTGTATCATAAGCTTTAGTGTGCAGACTGATGGGAAAATCCCCCTAATCATTTAAGTGTTTCACCAGTATATTGGATGTGCAAATGTGTTTTGAGCCCTTCTGTATAAGAAATACATCAATACACTGGAGCAAGTTCAGCAGACTGTTATCAAGATGTTCATGGGGATGAATCAGCCTGTGAGGAAAGGATGAAGGAAAAGGGTTTGGCCAGCCTAGAGAAGAAATGGTGGGTCAAGTCCCTCAAAGAGCAGATCCAAACAGGGAGATGAACTAATACTCTCCACAATGGTGTGTGAGGCACGACATTATGGGCATAACTTGAAACAAGAGCTTTAGACTGGTAAAAGTTTTTTTCCAGTCGAGTTGGTCAGATCACAGAATGGGCTTCTCATAAAAGATATTCAGTTTCTCCCAATCCTCAGAAGTTTTCAAAATCTGACTGGATAAAGTCCTAACACCCAGATCCAACCTCACACTCACCCTGTGCTGCAGCTTAAGCCCAGATGGAAATTAGCATCCTGTTTGGAACTATGAAGTTGGACTAGAGACCTCCTGAAATTCTTTCCAACCTGAAACATCCTATGATGGATCCTATGATCCACTAAGATGCCACTGCACCAGAAATGTCTTAGCCAATGCTACTGAACAATCTCAAGTGCCTATGTGCATATGCATTTGTACAGGTGCACATGCTTTTACAGATAAGCATGTGGAAATCCACAACAGATGGAGTTCTAGAGACTTTTGTTAATTACTCTCACAGTCTTTAGGTGATTAAGAACCGTTCAGAGAAAACCAGGTGAATTAATGTTTTAAAAATATTGTTATATTTAACCTCACCAGGTAAGGTATCTGCATCTTTAAGGATGTGTTACATAGATAGGGGTACACTACATTTAGTTTTGCTAGTTTGGATGCCTTTTATTGTGACTACCATATCACTTAGTGCAAGAATTGTATGACTGACTTTTACGTTCGGTCCCATGAGCCTGGAATTCTGTGACAGAGGAAAAATTTTACTAATGGAAAGTGGTGGTGAAAGCTCTGGTCTCTTCTAAATACATTTCAAATATTTTCGTCAGTAGAGCGCTCACTCACTGCAATTGCAGTGGATACCAAAGTTTCAAAGAACAGAAAAAAGCCAGAATTTACTTTGGTAAGATCCTTTTTAAGCCATCCTAATGATCTACAGGTGACTTTTTTGTGTTAGGGCATATTTATTGCTTCCTTGCAGGAGAACGATTCTGATGTTCTCTTAATTTAATCAAAGAGAAGTCACCTGAAGGGATAGAAATTTAAACACAACCGAGATCATGTAGCTCAAGGAATCTGTACTCAGCATTTCATTTTAACATTCTGCAGTCTCATGGGTACATGAAGAGTTACACTAAGTTAATTAGTTAGTAATATATACTAGCTGATACATAATTCACAAGATGACCATCATTTTGAGGAATGTAAACAATATTTTGAAATTAATGTTTCCCAAAAGCCATGTTAAAACTCTAAATTAGAGCTGATAATGGTCAGAAAGAGCAAAAGAAAGGGATGGGAGTGAAACACAGTAATACAGTAATTACCATTCAGGATGGAGAGAATCTTTTTTTCTGGCAGTAATCAGTATGTAATTATGGCCTCATAAACATGGCAACACATAAAGAAACAGATAGAAAATAGTGCCTTGCTCTATGCTACAAATTTGTGGTATCTTCAGGCTTTTTATCTTCATTGCCCTTATGGAATTGGAAATCTGTATTTCTTAGGCTGCAGCTCTCTTCATCAGTGACACAAGCCAGAGGTAATGCTGTGGTGAAGCCAGTTTACTAAAAAAAGCACCTTGGACAATGACAAATAAAAATATTTCTTTCTTTGTTTATTTTAAATAAAGTAAGGCATGAGGACAAAGTGATTCCATATGGTGCATGAGAAATAAATCAATAGAAAACCAAAAAGTAAAAGTTGGAGGTTTTTTACAAAATTCAATAATAAACATACATCACAGCTTCTTAAGAGGAAAAAGGCATCCAGATATCTTCTACTATGATTTCAACCTCTTAATGCCTTGACTTTGAGAAAACCTTGTTAAACAAAGAGGGACAGGAACTATATAAGTAGATCCTTCCAATTAAAAGAACATTTTCAGAATTCTATTTTCTCCATTGATTTATACATATTATTTTGTAGGAGGCAAACTGAAGGCAAACAAATGAAATCTTACTGCAATCCCAGTGATGCCATCCTACATCTATCAGTGGAAAATTTGGCCAAAAATATTTGCAGAAAACAGTGATAGTTGATTGAATATTTGCTTCTTTCAAGTGAATTATTTATTTGTTATTATTGATATATTTAATAGTTATCATCAATATTCAATGTAATAATAAAAGCAAATAAAATGTACTATACATAGAGAGCATTAAAACTAGATATGTTGGTGATTTGTAAAACAGGATGTAGTCAGCTTTCTTACACATTTTTCCACCACTGTAAAAATATCATTCTTAGAAAAGCAAAGATATAAAGATAAAAATGGCACTACAATCTATGATAGACTGATCCCTTCTCAAAAAGGAGATTAAATTAAATTAAATGTGCATTATATATATGCAAACAAATTGAGTGAATCATATATACTGATTTTTCTTTACTTTTTCTTGCCTGGAAGGAGTAGATTTTATTAAGCATTTTTTAAGCTTCAGAGTCTGAACAATATCCGTACTATGCATTTTTGGTGGAAATTATTTTATAAAACAGATATAACAATAAATAACAATAAATGTTTCACAAATCAAAAAATCAGCTTTGCATATGTAGTGGCAGAATCTGACCTGTGTTTGTTTTACATTATTCGAGGTTTCTGGAAATAATTGTTGAGATGTTATTTGCTCATAAGAATGCAAGTATAGCTAGTTGTGATAGGAACGATGACATGAACTGTAAGGAAGCTCATACTCAAATGCATCTGTGCCAGCATGACATGGAAAATGTACGTGAGTGTCAGACTGTGCACAAACTATACAATTGCCATTACAAAATGACTAAACAGGCCTGGCATTGTACTGAACAAGGTGCTTGCATTTAATCAGTGCAGGAGACCAGGCATCAGTGATGGAATGCTTGCTGCTTTTGAAGAAAAATGTCTAAATAGCTGTGGCATGTGACACGTCAGTGTGAAAAGCTAGTTCAAGACAACCAAGCAGCAAGAACCAATTTTTGCTGCCCTAGGATGAGCAACTTTTACCATGGAAAGTCAGAAAGAAAAGGATAGAAATCTTGTAGAGCTCCAAAACACTAACCTTGTTCCTAACACTGTCCCCAACAGATGAAAAGGATGAAAGCAGCATTTGCCATAACCACAAACAACTTCACACATTTGTTACCTGAAGCCACTGTTTCCTATAACTCTCAGTTTGGCTCTCCAGGCTGCTGGGTTGGGGAGGCATGGACAAGTCTCCAAACAGCATTTGACTTTGCAAAGCTCTATTTGGTGCTATCTTGCCCTTGCTTCCTTTAGAAAGTTTGCAGGCAGAAATTTATAAAATCATTTGGGAAGGCTACATAAGGAAGGCAGCTAAATAGGGACAATCCATTTATTTAAAATAAATTTCCACCACATCTGAAATAACTTCAAGTGGACTTGTAAAATTGCTCTGGTTTCAATGAAACAAAGTATAATGCAATGCACAAAATTAGAATTATGCAAGGACTTGGGTTTAGGTAAAACTCTCCCTGAGTGTTATCAGTAAATATACCTAGCTAATACTTTTTCAGGATTTGATCTTCAAAACTGTTTTCTGAACAACCAGTCTGCAGAAAGCACACTGTCTTAATCCTCTAGCCAAAAACAAAGGCTATACCTGAATGTGCCATCAAAGGAGATCTATGGCTGAGGAGGTCTTCTTTGAAAAATAGACTTGATGTTCAGATGAGAACTGTGGCAAAAAGATTGATGACTCTTCTTAATAATCCTATCAGTCCCCCCATGCTATTAAGATGTAACTGTTTTAGTGGACTCATTGGTATCACTTCTGGCTTTATGGGATTGAGATAAGACTAATTTTTTTTCAAGCCACTGTTCTCAATTGCTAACTCAAAAATAATTATGTCTATCAGTAAATCGACCTGATGATCCTGATGTCACAAGAATATTGATAGTTTTTAATTTCTGACACCACTCAGAAGCTCCTTTGGCAACATCACACACACAGAGTGAATAAAATGATTCACAAGATTCACCTTTTTTTTAAGCCTCCACTGCTGATAGCTGTTCCTGAAACAATTCAGTATTTAAGAGAGGGAATACAATGAGGACTGTGGATTTTTTTTTTAGTATCTTTATTAGTACAAGCAAAGCATCTTACTATTTTCTTTCTCTTTGTTCTTGACTCTTCCTAAAGGATAACTGTAGTCTTTCTTTAAAGAGCTTAACTGTTACAGTTTTGATTTGCCAATTTAAATATACTCATTTTTCTGTTGTGAGACAGAACCAGGAGCAAAAGAGCAAGGCAGGCTTAAAAGGGTACAAAAAGAAATTTATTAACTACACAAAGAAAGAAAGAAACAAATTCAGAATAAGATTTTCAGACCACTTCCTCCTCCCCTCTTCCAACCTTCGTAGCAAAAAAACAAACATACAAAAAACTACTTCAGTCAGTTCCCAACTTAAATAGTCTTTTTCAGTTAACTTTGGAGAGAGAAGTTTCATCTTGTCAGGCCACAGGGACTTTTCCACAAGGAGGGAAAAAAATCAGTTCTCTCATGGCTTCACTTTTCATTATTTGAATCCACCCATGAAAAAACTTACAAATCGTGAGGCTCCTCCCATCTTCACAGCTTTCCCAATGCTGTGCTTATGGGCCATGTTAAACTCATGGGGTACTTACTTTTAAGAATGAACTGTTTCAAACCAAAAAATTCTCTTCATCTCTCTTTCCCTCTGGTCATGCTTCATCTTCAGAGACAGAGATCCCCTTTTCTTCTCGGGGCGAAGGATCTTTAACCCAGGTGCTTTTGGTCAACCATCAAATGGAACACTCCAATCTCCCCATGTCTTTCTCTATGGTTTATATCAATATTCAGTGCATTATCAGTTCATCCCTACAACTCACAAAGGGATTTTCAGCCATCTTCACAGCATCTCCTCATTCTTCTTCCATCTAAAAAACTTAGCTCTTGTTTCACTTACTTCGTAGTATCTCTTTTTTTCCNACTTTTCCCGGGTTACCTTCTTCAAAAATGTGTGTTCACAGAGCAAACTAACTTTCTCCAATTGGTTCCTCAGGCTGTCAATAACCAAACCAGCCTTCAATTGGTCCCATCAAATCACAGAGGAAATTCTCATAGAGAAAACCTCCCTCTGAGTCTGTCCTCCTCAGGTGAAACCAGCACAACCGTTTATTCTTTTACCAAAAATTTTAATCGCATTGAACAGAACATATTCGTCCCAGCATTCAACCAGAACATGACTGTAGATATAATTATTAATACCGATCATAATATAAATTGCAAATTTATTGAGCATTGTCCCACTGATGCTAAGAAAGCAGCACATTAGGCAAAGTTACCACACCTGCTACCAAGAGACAAAAACAGTTCACCAGGTAAGACTTTCAGGACACCCCTCTGCTCTACTGCTGTTTAACTGCATTAAGCTCACAGGCAAGAACTGTTCTGATTTGAGCCTTTATAATTCATCAGAGCACAGACTCTCAAAACAGAAAGTCTGTTTAGTCTATCTCTATCATCATAACGACAGTAGGAACACAAAACAGCCTTTGGCTCTGGGTCAGTTAATTATCTACTTTTTTTTCCCTAGGACACTGTCTTGAAGTACTAACACATTAACCTTGCAGACTGTTCACTTAGACCTTCTGCACAGCATGAGATTACTACTAGTCTCAACTGGTTAGTGTCAACTTCCCTGCTCTCTGGGGTTATCCAGGTCACTCCTCATTGGCCTGGAAGATTAATTTCCCTCTTAGGGACAGAATAAGCTTAAGCATACAAACACTTGAATTAAGTGATGGAACATATTCTAGAAAGAGGAAAAACTACATTAATCTAATCTATTGTTTGTTCTGATAAAAATGAAACACTATCAGTAAACTATCAGTAACAGAAAGGTCTTTTCTTCACTAAAATATTCATACCTATTCTAATGAAAAGGACTGGAACTTTTTAAAAATGTGCTATGTGGTTCTCCAACACCATTAAAGGTTATAAAGGTTGGTTTCTGTATAAATACATTTATATACAAGGGGTGAATCTTCATTCTCTGCAAGTCACCTGTATTTATAATTACTTTGCAATACATTATATAACTATCCTTCTTATAGAATAGTGATTTTCCAAGCTGCATCAAATGCAAATGCAGTAAATATTTATCAGGATAGTTTAAGCACAATACAAAGATTTAAGATTAAATATATAATTTCCAAGTTCTGACTATATGTTTTCATTTAAGCTTTTGTTTTTCACTTTTCAGCTACTTTGGACAATGGAAATGGATTCAACTAATTTACATTTTGGTTCTCGGTGTAAATACTACACTATTGAGAGAGACATTGATTCATTTAACTATGGAAGTATTGCTTGGTAGTTTCACAGAAAACAGAAGATCTTTTAGTTCTTTCAATTCCAAAGGATTGCTTAGGATTGCCTTTTAACAGATATTTTCTGATTGTATTCTTGTTAGTGAAGTTATAATAACACTCTAGTTAATTAAAATGTAATTTTTATAAGACAGATATAATGTATTACTAAGATATTTTCTAAGCTGGACAGAGAGAGTTTGCATTTAGCTTCATTTCAGAGTCCTCATTTTTTTTAATCTAAGAGACTGTTTCTCAGTACGAGGAGGAAATTCACTGATAGCTGGTGAGCATGTGAGCCAAAAGCTTTTGGATCTCTATTCAGTCTGCTGAATAGTGTCCTTCATCAGAAGCCTACAACTTTATCAACCTGCCAGAAAAATGTCATCAAGACATCTGATCTTATACCTCAAAAGAAGGAAGTGATATACTACTTCAAATATGGACAGTGGTTAACATTAAGCCCTAATAAACATGGCTTTGCAAATTTTAGAAATTTTGCTTCCAAGTTCTCTCAGCACATATCTGTCATAGAGTTTCAGGGAAAAACAGTATAACTAGTATCACGTCTCCTTAAAATTTAAGTTTTTCAAGTTGCCCATTGAAACAATTGTTTATGAGTAGCCATAAGAGGCCCAAAAATCTCATAAGGTCGCCTGAAAATTTGATTTTCTAGCTTCAGAATGAGCAAAATTTGGTCTTTACTAGGAAGAAGATGTGGGGAAAAAAATGGAAGATTCAGTCATATCTAAGTACTGCATGACGCCTACGGTGACTTAAAATAAATTCTATCAAGTACACTTCAGCACACTGCATCAGTAGTAGAATTCCTGAGTTTAGATGATTTACTAGCTGTATTTTAGCTAGCCTTTGTATGACACGCTTCTGACAAACTCAGTAATATAAACAGCAAGTCCAACCACTTACATGACATATTGTGAGTAACGTTCAATCAGCAGGTAGTTCAGCTTTTACTGAAATTATTACTGAAATGTCTTCAGCTTTAATTCCCACAGATATTTTGAGAATATTTTGGAGGGATACTATTTTCCCATTCCAAAATGAAACAGGGAAAAATGATTTTCTTTCTCTTAGAGTAGTTTCTAATTATTAAGTGCTAAGAGTAGCATTGTTAAAATATATTGACAGGTCTCTCATTTCACTCAGTTCTAAAGTAAAATTTCTCACTCATTAAAACCAAGAAGCACCCTATTAGATCATATAAGTCAACCCACTGCTCATAAAATGAGTTTTAAAATAATGCACTATTGACTTAAGATTAATGCTTGATTATCTTTGTGAAATTGATAATAGTGACTCTTACACAGACTTGCCAGAATTAATGGGCCATATATGAGTGACACAGAAAGGGCAGCCATTGTTCAATTATTTTCATTAGAACTTCCTTATTTAATGATGGAGAGTCATGTGAAGAATGCAATGCTTCACTTTCACTTGAGATTTGGAAAATATGATTGTCAAAAAGAAAGCATCATGGTTCTTTCTCATCTATACCACAATATTAACTTCTTTTGTGGTTTTTAATGAGGCACATATTTCAGGGATTGTGATGGGTACAGGGAAGAAAAAAAGATTACGAGTTAAAAACTAGTCAAAACCACAAATTGTACACAGGCATATAAATTTCTTTGTATTTCCTTCTGATTTGATAATGAATCAATGTTACAACATAAGTAAACTAGTGTTTGCCTTTGCAATACCAGAATGAGCCAAGAATGCATTATGGATGTCAATGATACAGGGCTAAGCGTATCCACTCTATCCAATCAGGAGACATACACAGGGTGCTCTTCAGATGAGAGGGATTTCAATTCACTCAACAAGGCTATTACATTTATTACTGGTTTGGATTAATCTCAAGTTCATAGCCAAGAGGAGACACTTAAGGAAAGCAATTACACCATCCCCATTTAATTACTTCCACAGACTCAGTCAGACTTACAGGTAACATGGAAAATCAGTAAAGAGCAGATAAAAAGAGACTATTCTGAATTATGGTTGCAGCAATCATCACAAACCCTCTATGGTATCTGACATATCCCCAAAATAGCCCACTTCCTCACTAACAAGTTTCTTTCAGATTCAGTGGTCTAGACAATTCAGCCATGATACTCTGAATGCTGTACTAAGTATATGTATACATGTATGTATATATATACACACACATTTGCATTCTGTTTCCCTGTGTACTCTCCCAGAGGAATAAGGACTTTTAGCAGAAGGACAGTCTCATTAACCTGCCTTTTTATAATAGGACTCTGCGTAAAGATTCCAGGCCTGTAGAAGTTATTGTAGATGCACTACATATAGAAACAAGGTGAGTGCTAAGCATATAGCTTTTTAGTGTATTGAAGTGCTGAATTTTTCATTCCTTTCCTCCATATTCCCATCCTACATGGCTTATTCAGATTTACATAAACTATAGCAAAAGGAAGACTATTAAAAAAAAACAAGACTTAGATCCACAGTAGCTGAGGTACTCCCATAAACCCCTACAGCTTCTCTGGTCTACCAAAAGCATTGGTCTGGCACAACTAAGAAGTTGCTGTTGCTTTTCCTATGTTTATGTACCCAGAGAACGAGAAGTAACCCATGAACACTTCACCTTCCCAAGGTCTTCATTCCAAGTAAAATACTGTTGTTTCTGTAACGTCCTCAGGATTCTGTAGGATGAACCCATAAGCAGCCAGCTGAGATGAGTTTTGGCTGCTTTCTACTGCAGAGCAGTGATGGTACCTGAGGCAAACAAAAGGTCTTGCAAAAATTCTAGTGCCATCTATTTAGCTTTGATAGAGGGAGAAAGAAGCTCAGCCATACTTAACTAAATTACATTGAACACTGATATGTGAATATGCTTTCAAAGTGAAGAGATAATATTCTCCTTCTTTGCAAAGACGCAGAGCTAATCAAAACAATTAACTAAGCTATTAACCATACCAAACATACTGACTAGTATTGTTTATTATTCATCTCAAAAGAATTTCTAATTTTTCTATGGTTATAGAAGAAGGAAACACATTAAGTGTGGCAATTGAAAATTGTGATGATTCTAGAACCATCTCTGATGAGTGTGTAGGAGAGCTAACAGTAAAGGAATTATTGAGAGTAGACATATTGGTATCAAATGTGTCAGCCTTACACTGTTCATGGGGGTGAGCTGCAGAGTAGGTCAAGAATTAGTCCTTTTCAACATAAAATAATTCAATTTTCACCCCACTTAAATATTAAACAAAGTACTTTTCTTACTAATATTCTGTCTCTGATTAGTAAACAGCAAAAAATAATGTGGTACCTCTTGTCCTGACTCTAAGATCAGCTAGAGGACCCTGTTTTTACCAAATGGAATTGATTATCATCAATTACTAATTTATTAAAGTTCTGTATGGAGTTTAAAATTCTTAATAAACATGCAGTAATCACGTTTTGTAAATTACAGACCCATCTGGATGCCAAGTCTTTTATTTTAAAGTGATCTTCAGCATATGCATGACTTGGTGAGGCTCTGTGGGGTTCAGCTAACATGCCATTTTAATGAACTGATGGAACTTGGCAGCTTTTTCACATCTCTGCCAGATCACAACTGCACCTGAGACTAGTATCTGAAGTGGAGGCTCTTTGCACTTTTACTATTTATCTTCTCTTGATCTAATGCAAGACTGGATTTTTGAGCACCTCTCCTTAAGGGAGAATTCTGTTTCAATTATATTGTCACTATTGTTGTGATACAAAGCTGTAACATGACATTGTGCTGATTCAAAAGCTGAAGTTATTTTGGGCACAAAATGCTGTATAATGAAAATACTTTGGCAACACATTAGTGTAACTCTAGGCACCTTCTGAGCAGCCCTAAGTTAACAAACCTCACCCTCTGCAATATTTTGTCTCTTCTTTTTTATTTATCAGAGAAATTACACATCAATGAAGATACTTCATAAGCTAAACTGACATACAGCCCTTCTCCATCAACCACCTCACTAATCTGTCCAAAGGTATGGATTAAAGGAAAAATGGGAAATTAACCTCACAGGGATGTCTTTCCATTCAAGAACCATAAACTTGCTCTGAAAATTCAGAGTGATTGTTTAGTCTTCTCACTCCTATAGACTGGCGTCTGTAAAACATCAGGTAGTTTTAGAGAAGCTTCATGACCAGTCACTCTGCTGGGAATTGGATATTCAGGTCTCAAAGGCAGCTCCAAGAAATTCAGCCACAAAATTCAGAGCTATCAACTATGATTTTAAATGTGTCTGGTCTACCTTTATGAAGAATGGAAATTGTAGTTTCTGCAACAAATGGATGCAAATAAATGTTGAAAAGACTGAGTCACAATAGAGAAGTTGAATTATCGGGTGTATTTTTTTAATAAAAAGGACAAAAGAAAATTAATATTGATAACTTCATTAATCTATCCTCCTCCTCTAAGCATTAGTCTTTATCTGTCATTTCAGTGATAGAGGCCCTGTAAGATATTGTGTCATTTTTATATTAGTATGCAATAACATAAGTTCAATCTTCAAAGTAAAAAGAAACAAAGATAAATATTAAAAAAATCCAAGGTACAGGAAATTATGGTAGTTTGCAGAAAAAAAATAAAAATAAGAAGATATTTTCAGTTAAATTCTGAAAGCTGCAATATCTGAAGGTCAAACAAGTAGTGCTGCACAGATACTGTTAGTGATGGATAACAGTAGCACTATTACCAAAGTATTTTATAATTAAGAAAGGAAAATGCAAAGACTCAAAGAGGGTCGGGGAGGAGAGAAATGGGCTCTTTCTGCAGCTTTCTGTGTTATGGGAACCTCTGTGCCCCCCAAAGTGTGACAGCTACAAAAACTTCTGAAAAAAGGGTAAGTGCAATGAAATAACGTGTAGAAGGCATTCAGTTTTTAAGACTGTTTCAGTGAAATTGGCAGATCTCTGAGAATCCTTTGCCCTTTTCTACTCTCTAGTCTATATAAACATAAAACAAAATGGTATATTTTGCACAGATTGCACATTGGCACCCAGCACGCAGTGCTTGAGAGCATACTGATGATAGCTGGCTGTGCAGATCAGATTAGTCGGGGGCACTCAGGGAAAAAATCTGCCAGTCAGTTCATCAGTAGAGAGACTGCTGGAATGAAGAGAGTCATTAACAGGATGCTAAAGAGGAGAAGAGAAAAGGAGAAAAGAAGTTAATGAGAGATGGATTGTAGCAGATGTAGTGGAAGAAGGAAGAAGAAATAGGAATGTGCTGCGAGGCTGAAGAGCAAACAGAATAGCAGCAAGGATAAAGCTGACAGTGGGAGAAACTCTCGAGTACTGTAGTTCTAGATGTTGTTATGGATTTCTGTGCTACTTAAATATTTGAAATTATTGGTTGTAAGTCTGCATCAGAGTTTAAATTATATGAACGCTGCCATTCTAATTCCCAGCACAGTTAGAACTGAGGTAAAAATATCATGTCCTTTACTAAGGGGGATGCTTTATATCTTAGAACCTGTTTCTACTGTTAAACTGGTCTTTTTCAGATTACATTCTTGCTGTGAAGTTCCACACAACACTAGAACTTAAAACCAGTACAAAATACTTAGAATCACAAAAAAATAACTTTAAAGAAGGAATCTCAGAAAGTGGTATATCCCTTTGAAAATCCTCAAATGCCCAGCAAAATGCTCAGCCTCCTAATATAAACATGTTCATCCTCAGAAAGAGGAATATACATGATCTTAATGTTTAAAAACAGCTCACTTAGAAATCTGCAATAGCTATAAATACAATCAGCTGCCAAAAGCAGCAGTAGCCGATTACAATGCAGTGCAGGAATGAGCCAGAGCTGTCCATTGGCGTCTTCTTCCATTTTGCTTCATCTTCAAAGTTGAATATTCTAAAACTGCTCTTTTCTTTCAACACCTGGTGGTGGTGCTGTTGCTCCTCGCTGTACAGTAGCCTAACCTCCAGGTTTTCACCTGGGATATGACCTCGAATTTATTAGAGTTTGTCATCTAGCCCACAGTGCAAGAGTAATATTGATATATTGTCCCCACTTCTTGGTGGGCTATTAACTCAGGTGTCCCTGTTCCATAGGTGTATGTTAAATGTTTGAAAAAACTCCTGGAAAACTACCTTCTTTCGAAATTAAATAAACAAACAAACAAAAAGAGCACAAA
>VXBI01001673.1:231910-313915 GCA_013397375.1 Toxostoma redivivum
AAAGCCAGCTTAAAGAAGGAAAATTAGACAGTAGGATGAGACAGAAAGAACATGAATTGTCCAAAAGTGTTTGAGTTGGAAAAAGAAGGTAAATATAAGGTATTTGGGGCAGTTTCATATCTAATCACTCAGGCAGTTTTCCAGAGAGAAATTTCATTCGTGTAACTAGTCCTATTTAGTTCAGAGAATTAAACTTGCTCATTTAGGTGACTATAGAGATCATAAAAATGCAGGGCTCTAAATATCTCCCAACCTGCTGTGAGTGTGCTTTTAAGCAGGAATTATCATTAAGAAGACAAGCGGCTGCTATATCTGAAAGACTCTTGCCGTGATAAACACAGTATAATTCCTGCATAAATTTACAGATCAGAATTTCCAGTGTTTTATAAGACAACTGAATTCCAAGGGAAAAACTGTATTCCTTAGACTTATTGTTTATTATGAGTATCAGGTATACACTCCAAGAGATGAAAACCTTGCTTCAAATGTAAAAATAAACATTGCAGGCTGAAAAATGTTAAACCATAGCAACAAGAAAATATAAAATGAAAAAAGCAGCAGTTATGTAAATTTGAAAAATCCTGCTAATTATTTACCATTATTTTTTAAAAAGCAAAATAAAACCCAAATAAATCCAACAACAAAGTTCTGCTAAGATAACTCTCATTTTAAAGTTCTCATATTTATGTACTGAGGGGTACATAATTAAAATGTATGAACAAACACAAATTAAATTGTAGCAATGGCTTTTTCATGCTCTGCAAATCATCTACATGTCAAAATAGAACTATCTTACTGAAGAAAAAAGCAAACACAAAAGACAAAAACATGACTATGTCAAGCAGGACCAGATTAGATTTTATGGACTATAGGTTTGAGATTAGGGCAACAACTTTGGGAAAAACATTATTAGCTGAGAATCTCAACTTTCATTTACAAAGGGACTTTCATTGGTAAGAGCTTAAAAAAAAGAAATAAGGATTAATTAATGTCTATATATGAAGATAATTCAAATGAATTTAAGTTACAGCACTAAAATCAGTCATCGTGGAAAGAGCAGTGTCACACTCAAGGAAAGGGAAAGCAAGCAAAGATGAGATTTGGTGTACTGTATTATCTAACACCCTGAATTCTGTTCTTCAGTTGCTGCTGACTTACATCACATCTTCCTCCTTTCTATTTCTCAATAACAAATGCAGTTAGAATTACTATACTGAGTGATCTTGATTTTTCCTCATACAAACACACATACCACTCTATTTCTTTGCTGATGCACGTTTACTATCTACACAACCTAGACAGTCCTAAAGCTCTAATAAAATCGGGAAAAAACAAGGTTCAGGCAGAATGAAGGAGATATAAAAAACTGGAGGGGTAGGAGCATAAGAAAGCCCATGTAGCTAAAGGAAATAAAACCAGAAGAATAATGACTTGTAAGAGGAAATTACTATAGTGATCATATTTTTCAAAACATTCCATATTGAAAGAAAAGACAAAGCAACAAATGTGACAGTAGCATCATGAGGAGGAATAGGCAGTGATGATGTGAATGGAATGGCTCTGTACATGCACAATCACCTGAGAACAAATTCAAGCTCCGAATGTGCCAGTGTTAATTTGAAGAAAGGAACTGCATCCCTCTCTATTAGTCACACTCAAATCCATGCTTGTGTAACAGCATTCCTCCTTGTTCTGAACATCAAACACAGAAAAAAAAAATTCTTCTGCCATCCCTATGACTATATGTCTATGTCAGGGCAATTCTTTCCTAAAGTGAATTGGGGTGATACATCCCTTCTTTGGTAGTGCAGTTGCATAATTTGCACTATAATGTCATGACTTTTGTTTCCCACCTAAATAAAGTGCTTTAAAAAGAATAAGAAAATAGAAATTTAATATTCAATGACATCAAGCATTTTCTTATTGATCAGAAAATAAACATAGCATTTTTAAATGCCAAAATCTCACGGGAAATTTGCTCCAGAATTTTAGATAAATAAAAATAGAAATGGGTGTTGTCCATTCTTAAAGTTTATTATTCTTGTCATTTGACTCATTTGAAGTGCAAAGTCTTGCACCTAGAGAACTCCCATGAACTCTCATGCAGGGAGTGCATGAGTCATGAGTCATAAAATAAAATATAAAAAATTGAAAAAAGGATTTTCTTTGTTCAGGGGCGCTGCATTTGGAGCATTCCAACATCCCATTTCCCCAGATCAGGCAAAACAGAGAGATGGAGGAAACTTTATAGTTGAAAACAAACCATCAAATTCATAAATTAGATTCTGTGATCTGAAAGTCTGCATTTGCCAGGAATTTAAATCAGTGACCCATGAGATCTCTTCTGAGCTTTTATCTTACAAAGATATTTTTTCCGATTGTTATGAGTAATTGAGGATTGCTGCCATACCACAGAACAGGAACAAGTATAATGTAAAGTCATCGCCTTTGATGCATATTTTTATATTTCTACATAGTAAAAATATTGTAGGTCTTGTGAAGAATGAAATTTAAATGAAACATACCTTTTGATAATTATATATAAAGCTTCCAACCTATAAAATGAGAAAATGTTCAATATCAGGCCTCAATGCACATGAAAGTGCATGGAACAGCCTCTTTTAAAGTATAATTTTCTCTTAGTATGCTTTCTTTTAGCTAGGCTTGCCAAGCCTTCCTAATAAAAACATTTTTTCACTGTGTGAAATCAGTGTCTGCTTTCCAAATAAAATTATGAAAAATGTCAGGTAAACGTAAAAAGAGAATCATATTTTTGTATTTTGATTAAGGTACCTCAAACAAAATTTCAGTTCAATTACCTCATTTTCTTGTAATCATGTATAAGATGGATTCTGTAGTCTCCCCCACAATGTGCTGTGGCCATAAAACTGACATGATAGGCAGAATCTGCTTATTCATTTAGGAAGATAATGATATCGTCCCATTAGGAATCATATCAGTCTTGGTATTGAGTTAGATACATTGTTCTGTCAGAAGAAAATGATGTGAGCAACAGGCTACTGGAAATGCATTCCCCTAGAGAAGTGTAACAGAAACCTCAAAGCAAAATATTTCTGGAGATCACTACAATGTCATCCTTTCCTCACACTCCTGCTTGCAGCCACTCTGGATATTTTCATGATTGGAAAAGAAATGCACCAAATCACCTCTGCCTGACCTTTTCCTCTCTTTCTAAACAATATCTAGCAAGAGCTGAGACACTGCTCACAAACATAAGGGGTAGGTGGCAGCAGCTGCTTTGGTGCCTGGAGTCAGGAAAACACTTCCAGCAGCAATCTCTGCCAATGAACACAGAAAGATGATTCATGTGGTCTGGGGAGCACTCATACAATGACTTGGTAAACCTCTTATCTAGAAAAATGAAAGTCTCCTCTCTCCTGAGGAAACTAAGGAGCACCTCACAGTACTCAAGGTGTTGTGTTTACCTCTCCAGACACAGGTGCTTAGCATTGAACCAAATCCTATTTTCCTGCTGGCTCAAGGTGGACCAGGTCTCCCACACAAGCTTTGATAAGCTGTGAAGAGTTTTCCATGTCTTAAAATGACATGTACATGTTTAAATCCTTACCAAACAAAAAATTCAGTCAACAGGAGTAACCTCACAGCAGCTGAAGAGCAGATGTCTTTGAGTCTTCACTGGGGCCAAAGCTGCAGAGATCAGATTCATCACAAATTCATCCCCAGTGGTGCTAGGTTTTTTTTCACAGAACACTGTGACTCCAGGGTTAGATTTGCTCCTTCCAGTGCTAGTTGCCATTCTGACTGGTGTCAATTCTTCTGTCAGAGAAGGCAAGTGATCTCATGCTACAAAGATAATTATTGCTAAATGACTTCTGGTAAAACCAGTGTGATGGACTACTGAACACTCAGTTCATTAGCTGTCATCCAGTTTGACATTTCCATCTTTCAAGCAGTATTGCAGAAAATCAAAGATACACAGGGCTGTGCTTCAAAAGCTGCAGAGGTTGCCATACTGTCTTCAGAAAAAGAGACTATGAAGGCTATTGCTAATGGGACATGGAAGATTACAGTAACCCGTAGGCAGATAAAAAGTGTTTGAAAATTAATTCATGAGCCCTTTAGACACACAGGTACAGAACTAATATTAATAAAACAGAATAAGAACATAATAATAAGAGAACTTAATAATAAAATAAGAACATAATATTCTGGAGACAGAATTAAAAAAAAACTTGGCACAAATGACTAGTCTTATGCAGTGACACTTTAAAAGTCATCCTATGTAAATACTGTACTCAGTATACATGTGGCAGTTACTATTTATAGGTGAAAGTAAATAGGTGAAAATAAATGAGTGCTTTTTAACTGAACCCGTTTAGGACAAAATTCTTATGCAAAGGATATTATCACTATTCTATAATACATTCTATATGTTATGTTACAATACTTCTTTAATTACTGTCTACATTACCCACTTTAGTCTTTAAGCCATCAGATATTTGAATCATCTTCTGCAAGAATTTATCAGCTGGACTCCTATCTTAGGTACCCTCTGTAAAAACCAAAGAAAGTGTTCTATTTTCTTCCAGTCCTTTGAGTTGAACTAACTAAATATTACAAAAAAAGTTTTCATTTCCTAATTTAATTTGTTTCTTTTGAGATTTCTCTTCACTGTGGATTTTTAAATCAATACTTTCTTGCTCTATTTAAAAAAACACAAAATCTACTCTAAAATGCTTTAAAATCTTCACACTCTTTGAAACCTTTCCAGTTTTCTTCCAGAAGACAGGTACATAGTGTTTGCCAGTGCCTGTTTAAGTGTTAAATTCACCTATTGCTTTCAGTCATCCTACCTACCTCCCTTTTGTATTATCACCTTGTGTAACTGACATGACAGAGATGACACAGATATCAATGTATTGAAAGAAATGTTTGATGCCTGTGATTTAATCCCTGGATCAGAAATTGTGTTTCTCTGTGCACTGTTTATACTCATCCACTCAGGACAATTCCTCTCCATTGGTATTATTAGACTTCAAGCTGACTCCCACAGCTTTCTAAGAATATAATTGCCAACTCCTGAGACCCTTCAGAAATCACAAGCAGAGCAAGCATACACACTGTGGCACTCTTAAATTTGTGTTGCTTCTTGAGCAGGAGAGGTCTCAGTGTTAGATAAATTCTACAACTAGCTATGGGTAAGCTTTCATTTAGCAAAGGAAAATGTTAGATACTTCATTAAGAATAGGAAATACAATTTTGAAAATGGTAAATAAAAAATATGTAAAACATTCTCAGGACTTAACAGTCAGCTGACTGCTTTGCTCCTAGTTATTAAATGGTGGTTGTATATCTGTGATGAGACTTTGGAACAATTCTACCACATACTCCTGAAATTCTGCTTCCCTTGGCTAAACTCCTTCTTTGACCACTGTACAACTTCAGTGTCTTATTGAGGAATTTAAGCTTGCAAACCTGCTGCCTTCAGCCCAGGTCTGCTCAGAAAAGACCCTTCTCTAAAAAAATCATCTTTCATCAGAGACACTCTCCCTTCTTTGTCTTTCCACCCATTTGAGTTTTTTATCAGCAGGAAAAGCAGTCAAGATTTATATAAAAAAACAGTTGTGAGGAACAAGGCTTGGTGAAATCTCAGTCTATACTGAGTACCCAACTGCTACCCTTAACTTATGTGAATCAACCCTTCTACAAGTACCATCTTAGCTACTTACATTCTTAGAAAGGGAAAGGGGCTGTGTGATTCCAGATCTCAGGTGAAGAACTGCTCACCAATTATAGGCATCTAAACTATAGTTGCAGGATCTTCAAATGCAAGCACCACTGCCATTAAAGAACCGTGGCATTTTTTCAGAGACTAATTTGCTAGCCACTTAGTGTTCCAGTACAGCTAACTGTACTGAACAGAGTTCCAGTCTCAATTTCTCTCCTGTTTCCCTTTGGAGATGGATTATAAAAATGCTGATTTCACAGAATCACAGAATATGCTGAGTTGAAAGGGATCCACAGGAATCATGGAGCCCAGATCCTGGTCCTGCAAAGGACCATCCCCAGGAATCACAGCATGAGAGCATTGAACGCTGTCAAGATGGTGCTGTGGCCACCTCCCTGGGCAGCTGTTCCAGAGCTCAACCACCTCTGGGGGAAGAATCTTTTTCTAACATCCAACCTAAACCTCCCCTGGCACAAATACTCTCTCTATAAATGAGGCTTCTGCTCCCTCTTTCTAGATAACTTTAAGGTTTTCTATCTACTACATAAGTGTGAACATACTGCCTGTTTCAGACTTCTTTGCAAGAAGGATCACTTTCAGCATGGAAGGACCAAGTGACATGCCTGTTATTAGATTCATACATTTGAATTCACTGTGAAATCTTCAAAGAGTCTGCACATGAAATGCTAGCAGCACAAATGACAGATTTGGGACCCAACATTTTCTTCTTTTCCTCAAATTTTGTGAACATTGTAGGTCCTCAACTTAGATTTCAGGAGTTGTTAAGATTTTCTTTTTTTATAAAGTAATTTTCATTTTAATAATTTGATGGATCTGTGATCTAAACCACATTTTTAGATTTTTCACAAGAATGACAGATTAGTGACTTCCTCTGACACTAAAAAGTGGCCATTATCTTTTACAGTTTAGTAATTTTCAATATTCAGAGTCTGCATTCATCTAATTCAAAGAACAGACACATATCAATGAAAATCTCTAAATATTTCTACTTTCCTGCTAAGATCTCTTTATGTGACTTTACATGCAGTTAAGTTTATTCTTATCCATATAAAAGCCTGATGGTTATATTTCGGCACAGTAAAACACAAATAAATACTGAGAGTCATAAAGAGTTCCTTTTATTTCTTTAGGCAGTGTACTAAAGCAGTGCAGAAGAGGCTAATAGGTTCTGCAAAGCCATTGCTTTTTGCCCTTGTGCAAGTGAGCAGGACAGGAGAGAGAGTGACTGAGAAATTATTGTGACAGGCTCTCAGCTGGCCATAACTCTGAAGCTGGAACCACTGTACTCTTCCCTTAAAAGTGACCAGACTAAAGACACTAAAATAGCTTGCGGCATCAATGATTTATTAAAACACACACTAAACCAATTGACTTTTGCATGTCCAGTTAAGTATATCATGGTGAGACAGAGTAAAATAGAAGGGTTTACAAACAAATCTTTCCCTTATTCACCATACCTCACACAGTAAGTACTTCCATTCTTTTTTTCTAGGTAAACAATTTTTATCAGCTTCTTGGACTGCAGCAAATTTTCTGTGGTCTTCTCAGGGTCCCCATCAAGTTCACCCTTTCTTCGGGGAAACTTCTGCAAGCCCTCCTGTAGATTTCTGCCATCTCCATGCTCCCCCCCAGGAGTTTCTCAGCCTGTACTTGTGCATCCTCACTCATGACATTTATCACTCCCCATCTGTCCTCTCACTCTCCCCCATAACCATATTCAGTTGTCCCCAGGAAAAAAAAACAGTTTCCCCACTTTCTTGCTGGTACCATGATACTGGTGCTGTAGCAGTATCTATCTATCTATCTATCTATCTATCTATCTATCTATCTATCTATCTATCTATCTATCTATATCTGTGCACTGATCTCAGGCAGCCTTCCTGCCTGCTGTTCCACCATATTCCTTCATGTACACATACAATAAAGAGTGGGAGAGGGTATTTATCACAGTTATTTCCAGTGACTGGTCTGGCCTGTGTGAAATTAGCACATAGTTGCATGACAACTTGCCATATTTATTATTTTGAAAATCAACATATCATTAACTTTTTCAGGGCTGGACAGACATGCATTTACATTAAGACTGACTACAGGAACCCAGTCACCTGAGCAATCTGGTCCAAAGAGCAATCATCTGTCCTCAATAAGTTTCCAAGGGTGATGTAAGGCAAACCAAGTTGGAAATCACTGTTTCTCTGAGGAAAGAAGGCCACTGTTCTTCATAGTCTTTTAACAATTCTCTGTAGCAAGAGCATGACTTTGGGCAGCCTCAGAGTTGGACTCCAGTAGGAATAGAAGCTTTTCTTTGGAAGGACATAAGACCCTCGTTTACCCTATGCAACTAGAAATGCCTCATATTGCAAGCAGCAGGAAATACTCCCTCACAAAGAAGCAAGGTGCAGTCAGTCACTGGTGTCTTCAGTCTTCAAGAAGTAGGGCTTCTCTGGACTCAGAAACCTATGAAGGTACTCGGGGAGATGGGGGCTGTCACTTCAAGTACTAGATTTCATCAACAAACTGGAGATGCTATGGGAAATTTCAACCAGCAGCAAGTTTTAAAGGTTTTTCCCAAGTAACAAAAAGAGAACAAAGACTGTGACCTACAACACTGCTCTCCCCCTAACTGCTTCGGAAAAGAACAAGTCACACATTACTGCCAGCTACCCTGCAAAGGAGATGAGTAAGACAATATGATTGGAATGTGCTATGCTGCTGTAAAAAATTAGCTTTATTTATTTTCCTTTTTGACCAATTGATATTTTGTATGGAAGATTATCTTTTTGGATATTATTTTTTAAGGATCTGATGGCTTTCTGCAATTGTTTTGAATTGAAATATTTGTTTTATGATGAGAACTTTTAGCACTAAAAAAATAGCTTTACTTGCTTCTTTAAGCCCAGTTACATTTTTCCCCTTAAACTGTTTGGCTCTTTTGCTCTCCTTTATAGCTGCAAGGAGGAGTATGTTATTATTTTTGGAAATGTTGCCTTTTATATTCTTTCTTTATTACTTTTCCTAGTCTCTTAATCTTTTCTGGATATGTTTGGGTGTTCTTTTCATCTGGAAGTTTATTTATTTTTTACTCTGTACAATATGTTCTGTACTTCTAAACCTGCTAGACACTAACTTTACTTAATTATTTCTCCTTAAATGTTCACCATCTTAAAATTACTATGTTTCAGGTTCTGGGGTTTTCACAGTATATGTTAAAGTATTCATCACATTTTCACTTTCTTTTCTGTCTCAACATCTAAATGCCTTTAATGGAAAAAAAAAAGAAAAAGAAAAGGAAGACTTAATATGTAATTTGCCAATGGAAGGCAATAAAATGCATTTAATAATGTATTAATAGATAGCACATATTTTTAATTAAATTGTAACATGGAAAAAAAGCATAGTATTTTCATAATGTGGATGGAATTGCAAATCTTATTTATGTATCAGCTGCCAGATTTACTGAGCTATTTCAGAAAAAGCTTAAAATTTTAATATAGATGATATCTTTCATTTTAGCCAATATTTGTGTATGAGATGATTAATTAGACTGATACAGCATAAAAATTAAGTTTAGTGTTTGCAATCAGGCTGACAAAGTAATCATCATAGGAGAAATTTGCAAAGTGTGAATCAGTCATGTTAAGGCCTCCATACCTTTCAGTTTTTTACTTTCTTTTTTACTTTTTACTTTTTTACTTTCCATGGAGCTACAAAAGTGGTGCCCAAGCACCAGTTTAGCTCTGTGCTGTAATCTGGCATTCTGGCTGCACCAGGGGAAGGTCCCACCCAGGGGGTCCCACCCTGAAAATCAAATTGTTCATGATAGGATCAGGTATGAGACACAAGAGATCACAGCACCCTGGACTATTTTTGTTCCTAGCAAAAACTGACACCTGACAAGGGAGAAACACTATTTCTGAGATAGAAAATGCATCTTCAGTCCTATTGCAGCTCCTAGCCCTGCTATACTTGGTGGCATGAGTTACACTTAAGTTTTCCTGGATTACAGTTAAGTTTTTACTGGAGCCCATAAGTTGCATCTCTCCTGAACATGTATTCCTTGTTTGACAACAGTGTAAAGCACCTCCAGACAATGATTTTTTGTTAGATTTCTGGAGGCATTTGTCTTCCTTTATGTCTATAAAGGCATCTAGACAGATCAATAGCAGTTCTCTTTCACTTCAGACCTATGCACACTGTCTTTATGGATATTAGAAGTCGCACAGAGATTTAGGTCCTTAAAGTCACCTAAAGGCACTGCATAGGAGGTCTTGATTGCAGTTTCTAATCTTTCATAAAATCAAGGTTATTAAAATTCTCCACCTTCTTTTCTTTCACAATTTTCATTATTTCTAACAACTTTTAAAACATAACATGAACTGAGAATGAAACATGGACTTTAAAAATGCCAAATATTACAGTCTGTATTCCTAAAGTAATAGATATTATGTCTTCAAGGGCTCAAGACTAAAATATTTCCTATCGAGCATTTGGTTCAACCTGGACTTGAAATTATCAGTTCCATTCATGGGTCACATTCTATAATTATCTTTTCTCTCTCAGACCTTATTAATCACACAAACCATCTATAACAGACTTTATAAAAGGCTTTATTTTGCCTGGTTTTGCACATAAATACTGTGTTTGTATTTACTTCAGATACAAATGGTGCCACCTGCTCCTCTTAGTACCCTGACATTTGGTGTTAATTAGATGGACTAGCATTATCAACAGCACAGAAATACAGCACTGCAGCAGGCTTGGTTACCATGGATCCTAATGCACTCAGCATTCCACAGGAAATTTAGCAGAGCATAAGAAATAAATCTATTCCTATGTGAACCTGCACAGGTTCTGTGACACTATTAGGGTACATCCTCAAAGTCTTCTAAATTCAAGGGTAAACACGGTTATTATTTTTAAACTTTTATTAATACATTCTACCACTGAGTCACCATGTAGGCGAAACAAAATTGCAAGTCGATTTTAAACACCCTGACAGCGCTAATGGAAACAAGTCATGCATTCAAACTCTAAAGGAGAGTAAGTCTCAACTAGGGATCAGTTGCCACAAAAGACTACTGGCATCTGTAAGTGAGAAAAGTCAAAACGATTCTTACACATAGGAGCGTCACACTGAATAGTTGCTGTAAAAACTTGTTTCTTTTCAATCCTACCTGAATGTACCTAATTATTATACTTTAGGACCTAACAAATGGGCTAATCCAAAGTTTTTTCTACAGAGTGGTTTGACATAGCTCAGTAAACTCGACAGATGAAATTAAATGAAAAGGAGGAAGAATGGATTATGGTGCAAGCAGAAGGTGAAGAAAATATATAAAAATAAGAAAGAAATTAAATCATTAAATAAGCAGACAATGTAAAAATAAAATTCCTTTTCACTTTCTCACAGTGAAATATAGATAATTCTCTCCATCTGTTCTAAGGCCCAACAACTCTATATTTCACTGTTGAAGTAAATTAACAATTTCTGCTTCAGGCGTCAAACTCTGATGTTGCTTGGGGTTCCTCCTTTATTGTCAGAATTGTCTGCATTTCTGTCTTGTACACATCTTTGAGTGCTGTGGTGCCAGAATTTCAGTTTCTTTCAGAGCTGTACCCAAGCACTCACATCTCAAAGGAAAAGTTCAGCACTTGAGTTATCAATTGCACCTCCATTCACCAAATGGCCTTTTCTAACTGGCAAGTTCAAACAAAAAGGCAAATTTGAAAATTAATACCTTCCCCCTGCAATTAGAATGATTTGCAGTAGTATGAAGCAACATGGTGCAAATAAGGTAAAACCAGGGACAGATCCACTTCCCAAAGCTAAAAGCCTACAAGCACAATGCTAGGATGTGTGAGGTATGATACACAACCACACAAGGCTCAGGCTGCCATCTCCATGCAAGTCCTTTAAGCTTCATCACAATTGAGTTCTACTGAAAATATTTAACCTGGAAAAGAGGAAATTAATTTCAGAATCACCTCGTTAAGGTCAATTTATGTAAGTGACATAGCCCAAGAGACTGGAGGAAGATAGGTCAGGCAGCATCTACAGGTCTAAAAGCTTTTTATGGGGTAGTATAATTAACAAACAACTGCATGCAACAGATAAACAATCAAGCACATAGGCAATACATGATTTGGGACAGGAGAGAAGTAACATTTCATCTCCATTTTTTCTCTCTCCTTTTTGGAAGGTATGAATGGACAATGGACCTAAGCTTGCATAGCATATTTCTCACAGCCTATATAACTAATCTGTTTGTATTTGAATTACCAGTTAATTGTGAGAACATTTCTAAAATGTGGGAACCCTAAATTATCAATTCCACATGGCAGTGAAAACACATGGCATGAATACAGTGCACATTTCAGAAACAAAAAAATCTCAGAGTTTGCATGTGGCCTGACAAAAAGTAAAATATCTTCTGATTGACTGAAGACTTTGCTTCGTTTTGAGCGCTGAAAACCATTCGGCCTCCACAGTCACCAGATGCTTTCCCTCCACCAAAGCCTGCCAGCTCACATAATTTCACAATTGGAATGGTATCTGTGTCCACATAGCTGAGTCCATGCTTATCTCAGTAACCAAGATTTTTTCTGTTATATGTAAAGTTTAAAAAGAGCTGCTTTAACACCTGGCCAAGAAAAGTCTATCCATCAGAAAGAGGAGCTTGGTTTAATAAATAACAGAACATGTCCCTGGTTTAGTGGTGAACATGGCAGTGTTGGACGAGATGATCTTAGAGGTGTTTTCCAACTTTAACAATTCTGTGAATCTTTGAACACAGCAGTCCCCTGAAATAGGAGAGGACATTAAGAAATCTACTGAACTAGGAAACTTTATGTCAAAGATGAGATTTCCACAATTACCAATGTACTTTGAATTAAAAACAAACCAAGGAAATCACATCTTTCTTGAACAATAACTCATCAGGAACCAAATATGCTCCGTTTCTGATGTCACTGTACTGCCAAAAATTAGTCTTTCAAAAAAGCTGAATAACCCATCCCTGTGATACATGTGCAGTAACTCATTAAAGTTTTCATCCTATTTTTTTCCAAGGGATAATAGGCCGATATAAAAGAAGAGACATAAATGTTCCAATTTTTGGAAATGTTTAAAATAAAAAACTTCTACAATAGCATTAAATTTGCATTCTTCACAGTGTTTTATTCTCCTGTAGGAATTGATATAGCTGGGTTTCAGGAAATGCGTAACTGTTAAGTGGTGAGTTTACCCAGCTCCTGCCTGACATTCTACTTCTATAATCATATCTTTGATTTTGAGGAAGAGGTCAAATGCTCAATTTAGACAGTTTCTGCTGAAAAATAGCCCTATAGAAGTATAAATCCATTGTCCAGAGATGTGAAAAACTACGAGATATCAAAGTCAATGTTTTTATCTGTGTGATTCATGATAATCAGCATGTCATTCCCACACACTATCATTAGTGTCTTCATCAACTGTGTGCTAGATAAATATTTACGGTTCATGCATGTACTGTACACAATAAAATATTATACCCTACTCTGTTATTTTTTCCCCTAGGTCCCAAATCATACATTTTTGTCCTCATCTTAAAGCTATAGACTTATGGGGAGGGTTTGTTACAGAGTTACACTTCACCATAGAATGTAGTTCCCTTACAGTAAATATACTTTCTAAAATATTTAGCAAGATTTGGGTTGTAGGGAAAATGGTAGAGAAAACCAGGACTATGTTGAAAATGGGACTGTTGCATTTTATAACTGAACCAGTTTGAAACTTTTGGTTACATGCATTTGATTTTTATGTTAGATAACACACTATAGTATTTTCAATGGATGGAATAAGGTTTTATTCTCTTTTCTTTGAATTGTAAAGTGGACTGGTTTAATTTAAATTCCAAATGCCAAAATCCTTTTTAAAATAGAAGATTGATCTTCTTTGCAGTCCTGCTTCTCAAGAGGATTTCCTGAATAATAAATTAAGAAAAAAGGTTTTGACCCTAATTACATTTTTTCCCGCTTTCCAAAATAGGTTCTTAATGTGTAACAGCAGTCATTTTAAATGCTTTCCTTCACTTAAGACTAGGAATGAGGGAAAAGGCACTGGGAACAGTTCTCCTGTGGCCTACCAGTGCTTACCAACAAGATTAAAAGAAGTTTTAATTCTTTTTTTCAGAAGAGAGATTCATGATAAATGAGAAAAAAAAAATATATATTTATATATACATACACTGTGGAAAACAGAACCACATAACAGCAGACCAAAGGAATAATATGTATTGTAGTCCACTCTCATAAACAATTTTGCTTTCATTGATAATAGAAAAGTTCAGAATATAGTACTGCTGAGATGAAATTCTTGGTTGGTTACCCTTTTCAAAGGATGTTCAAACTACTTGTCCCTATTTCCAGGTTCTGTTCAACTTGACTACAAAGCTCTGCTTATTTTCACCCTACTCATAAGAGCTAACTCTTGTCTTCTGAAGTGAAAAGCAGTGTAGCTTTCCTTCTGATCATTCCTTTAAAGCTTTTCTTATCCTACTCATCCTTTGATTACTGACCGCTCTGTGATTTCCACAAAGAATCAAGTTATTACTCTCATTTGGGGGCCATATCCTGTCGAATCTCATAACTCTTCATGTCAATAAAGCAACACTCATGTACAGCATTGAAGATCTGGCCACTACACATCCTTTGTATTTTATCACTACAAAATTAAGTTGCAAAATCTTTGGTCTGGTGTTTCAAACCCTGTTTCCTTTATTATCATCATAAATTACATGTAAGATTATTTCACAGAGGAATGGGCAAAAATATTTCAGATAAAATGGAAAGTGACCTTAAAAAGTTCAGATTGTTATAAGCAATATAAAAGATCATTTCTGAAATTGAAACAACTGGATTTGATGATGTTTGGCCAAAGGTTGGACTCGATGTTGGTGGTATTTTCCAACCTTAAGGATTCTGTGATTCTTCACAGAATATATTCTTCACAGTGGTTCTGTGAATTGCAGAGATTATTCTATCACTCTTCAAGCCAGCACTTAGAATACTCCTAAAACTGCCACTGTTAGAGACCTCGTCAATTTTTCAAAATTTAAAAGGAATAAAATGAATTTGTTTCTTGTTTGCTGTAGTTTCAAAAGCCACAGTCACTTTAAAAAGTTACCTTGAAGTGCTTCTGGTGCTGGAAATTATTTGTTCATTTCAAGATTGAGAGAATAATTGTTGATCTACCTGAGAGTCTTTGAAGAACTATTCTTTCTAGAGTAGGCTCAGGAAAAAGTCTAACAATAGTCAGAATCTAGCACTAAGAGTGAAAAAGTACCCATATTTTCTGAGCCAAACAATGCTTATGTGGCACTTAAATTCCAGTGGGCTCTTACAAACAGGTTTATTATGTGCAATGTCCTGTCTCTTTTTTTCCTTCGTTTGAAAGAACAGAACAGGAAAGACTGTTCAACAACAAAATCTGAAAAATTCAATCTCTGGCCCAATTATGTTATATTCAAGCACATTGGAAAAGTAAAGAACAGATTGGAAGCAAGGGAACCCTGAAGAGCATGACCTCAGCACACCACCTGCCCCATCACTGCAGAGCTTTGAAGGCATTTGCATCTTCTAATTTTGTTGGGTCAGGTGGAATGTATGTAGTGCATAGACTTTATCTTTCACTGTTTTTCATCTTAACAAAGTAAAAAATCAACCAAGACCATTCTTGGCTGCCAAAATTTCAGTAAATGCTGAAGTCAGAGTAGAAAAACCTCAGAGCATTAAGCAGCCATTGTCTACTGATGTGACCAAAGACACCGCTAAAGGAAGCACACCTCATTCCATGGTATTGCCTTAATAAATTGAAAGTAATTTATTTTCTACAAGGTGTGCGAGATCACAACACCAGCTGTATTTGTCTGAGTGACACATCACATACATTATGTAGATTCATCAAAAATTTAAAAACCTTAATTTCTCTGTCTCTTAGTATCTCTTCACAGCATAAAAGGATTTCTGCCAGAATAATCAAATATTTAATTTTTAAGCAAAACCTAAATATAAAACAGAAATGTACATCTTTTTCAACAAGTCATTTTAAAATATTTTTGCATAAGTCCAAAGGATACAGACATATGTCCATATAAGTCCACAGGATATTGCATCCTTGAAATCTGTGGTGTTATCAACAAACAAATGGTTACATATTCAGATCTGAGGAATATTTTCTGATCATCTGTGTACAGAGGACTGTCATGTATTGACTGCCCTTCTGTTTCTATGTGTGAAAGTACCTGTAAGAATGTTAAATTATCTCTTTAATTGAGTCATAATTACTATAAACAAATATTATCATTATCACCAGGATATTACAGAAACTGGGAAGGAAGATTGATTTGTTGAGAAAGTGATGATCAGTTAAACTATGGAATGGGAGCCATTTCAGTTGGTTTGAGCAATCCAAAAGTGGGACACCTGATCCAATTTAGTCATCTAGGACTATTTGCAATCTGTAAAGAGAGATGGGCATCCTCACAGGGTAAGTCATATCAGTCTAAGCAGTTTATTGTGACATATGGAGGTGGCCTGCCAGAAGTTGGAGAATTAAGTAAATCCTTTCTCATGAGCTCCTTCCAAGTGCAAGCCTGCAAGCTCTAAATATGCATTAGTCCAGAGTCCAAATCATTATGCCCAGTCATGCAGTTAAACCAATGTAAGCTCAATATAACAAATATACCTTTTTCCTCCTCTACCCTGATTTTAACACAAATTAAGGAAGACAAAAGCACACGTGTACTTCTACCTAACCTTTCACAAGAGCCCTTCATACAAAAACAGCTAACTCAAATATTAGATACAAATAATATTCTGGAAATACTGAACTATAATTGTTACATTTAATGGCTATACTTGACCATTGAAAGCCAAATTCTGACCTCCTTTCCTACACTGAATTATGCTAAAGTTTATTGTGTATGTCTCATTGATTTTGCAGGGACTACTTCTGCAATAAAATTCTACTTGGTAGTTTTAAAAGCATCTACATCTGTTTACAGGTGACCAGTCTGAACTCCCACAAAAGACGAGCAATTACTTATAAATCAAGGACATTACATAGGTGAATAATTACTAAATGGATTGAAAATGTTCATGATATAAAAGAAATCTTAGGCATTTCCATTACTACTTGATGAAATTATTAGGTAACTTTGTTTACACTTTCTAATTATATTATAAAATTAGCATAATTTTTAATGCATATAGTTTTACTTCTAGTATTAATGCTATCTAAGATCAAATTAAATAGAAATATATTTTAATATAAAACATAATTAATCAGTAGAGAGATCACAATAGAAAGGTAAATAATTTCCTTTACCATTTGCTTTGCCCTTTTTCTCATTTTTTAAATTGCTTATATCCTGTAAATCAAATACTAATAGAGAAAATACTGTTTTGTGGAAACTTTTGCATCAACAGTTTATTTTGCAAGTCATTCCACATTCCCTCACAGTCTTTTGTGTCCAATGGATGTGATTGGTAGCAAAGATTCAAGGAGCATAAGCTCCTGCTAATGCTGCAAATCTGACTACCATGATTTTTATGTGAGATTACTGTATTCATACAAAACAGCAGTAGACATTTCAGAGATAGAAATAAAAGTCAAAAATTATTTTGTGTTTGTGCAGAAGATACATTTCAAATGGGGATCAAGAAAATGGCAAGCAACAACAAAAGAATAGAAAGAGTAAGAATTGCCCTTTCTAACTCATGCCTAAACATCCCAGTTACAACTCACAAATGACAAAGAGGGAGAGCAACAGTTATTTCAGGGAACTCTTAAAGAGTCCCTTCTGAGCCTTAGTGCCTCTTGAGAATTGTGCTAAATTCATGTATCTCAACTGCATCTGTGCTGATTTTCTTAATTTTCTGTAGGTCTCATGAAGAAACTACTTTAGGAGTGATTTGATGGTAATGGAACCATTACTCAAAAAAATAGCAAGTCAGTGTGCCTCTAAAATATTCACATTCTGGTTCTCAATTTGTCCCATAAATGTTTTAGAATCTGACTGCATACACACTTAGTAATTTTACTTCTTTTTATTAATATTTTTAGTGGCAACTGTAATTTCAAAGAGTTTAGTCAAGAAAAGAAACAATATCTCTGCAAAGTTCCTAGGTGTGCATGATTTTGATTATACTGTACCATGACCTTTTTTTTCAGTGAAACAAACAGCTCATTTTGATAGAGCAAATTGAAATTAGCCTAATTGACACAGGTCTCTATACTTTTGGAAACTCTTCCATCTTTATTTTTAGCAGCACAGTCAGACATTATAGGCAGTTAAAGGCTGATTAGGTTTGCAGAGTAGTTAGAATTCTAACCATACAAAACAGGGGGGAGACTCCTGTGGAGATGCACATGAAGAAAATTTATAATTAACATTTTTGTTGAGATTTTGAAAGCACCATATTACATTAGTGTTTTATTAAAGGACCTCATTTTGCTGTTCAAAGACCATAATGGATGCCTTCAAGGGATTCTGTGGGCAAAATCCAGAACAAATCTCAATGGAATTGTGACTTTGTCAGATCTTAAACTGAGGCTATGATTTTTCCCATTAAAACATGATATAATATGCAACTTCATTTCATGTTACATTTCTATCTGCTTAAGCATACAAACACATATCTAGTTGTATAAGCCCACACAAACATATACATACAAATACGAAAAGAGGACTTCAGAGATGTCTGTTAGTTTGAAATCAAATATTAGCAATCTGTGAGGGTAATGGAAGCAAATCTAAGTAGATTTCACTTAATTCTTACCCTTCTCTCTTTGCATTTCATCATCAATGCTGCTTTCTTTTACTATCACTGTTTTGCTTTTCTGAAAGAGTGATGTGTATTGTCTCTACTCAATGCAATTATTAAAAGAGTATTCTGCAATATCTTTGTTTAATTATCAAATATTTGTATTTGTTCTTTTGTAGTCTTAAGAAAAACAAGATCTAGAAACCTACATTAAGGTGGGACTGACAAGTAATAGCTCAACAACTAAGAGTTGGAGCTAAGTCTGGTCAGTCCACAGTATTTCTAAGTCATGCTAAATCTTCAGCTACCAAAAACTGGCCCACTGGTAGAGTCAACTGGAAAGCTGAGGGTATGGAAAAATTCCATATGAGGATCTTAAGTTTAAAGTAGAGCAAGAGACACAGAGCCTCTGCCATCTCCTGCAACCATCATGCAAGCCCTTCCTCTTGAAGAATCAACGGGAATCAAGGGGTGAATTAATACTGTCTCTGCCTTTAGACTTTTCAGCTGGGGCACAGGGATGAGTGAAAATCTTTCCATCTCCTCATTCCTCCAGTGCTAGAGAAAGACTACTGAAGATCCCTGAAAGGATCATATCTCACTAAAGATGTTTTTATTGAATATAGAAAACCTTTACCTTGAATAAATATGTAAAGTAAGGCTTCTTGTAACCTCCATATATGGTTTAATCTTGGCAGTGTTCCTTTTTCTTCCATTCTGTTGTAGTAAAACAAATTAATTTTCTCTTCAAATGCCTTTCTTTTTCCCCAAGTAAAATGGTTTAAGGGTAGTAAGTGAATTATTGTTTCATGCTTACTAAGTTAGTGGCAAAATTTGATAGTATTTTTAATTCCAGGAAAGTCAGAAAAAGAAATCTCTAATATTTTTCAATGAACTATTCTAATATTGAGGATTTGATCAATGTACACTCACATTCAGAAACACACAGACCTAGCTTCAAATCAATAGTGGCAAAAAAATTACTTTTTCAAAGTTTAGGTGAATCATTGCTTTCTGTAAAATGGCAAAAATCAGAAAAGAAACAAACAGGCAAGTTCAAAAGAAACTTATTACTTTATGTATCTCCAGAGCACAAATTCTTTTAGGAATAAGAAGCAACAGCAACCACAAATAAACAGGATTTTAAAATTCAAATAAACAGTTCAAGTTATTACAATGCTAGACTGCAATAGTCAGTAATGTACAGGAACAGAAGAAGGTAAGAAGGCTTATGCCCTTGTGTAATTCTAAACCTTAAAGGAAGATAAATTCCTTTCAGATTTCCAATGCTTAAAAGACTGTTGATTTTACATGGAAAAGAAAAGAGAGAAAAGTTTTTCACTATAAAGCATTTTCTAGTATCTTCGTAGGGAAAAAAAATGCTTGAAATTGGATTAGATCAGTAACATCCTCACTGCAGGTAACAAAAATTTAAAGCTATGAAAAACTTGACTAAATGGAGAATAGGGATGTCAATTTTGTTGTTGGGAATTACATATGTTATATAAGAAAAAGATACAAGCAACTCCTAAGTAAGATAAACAGGAAGGCATAATGAAATACATCTCAAGCCTGAGAGAACTTTATGCCTATCAATTTGCTTTTTAATATCATTGGAGAGAGAGAGTTTCAGATTGTGGCTGTATCTTGAGTTTTTGGATTTCTTTCAGCGTACTGCTGCCTACTGACATCACAACATCACAGAGTCACAGAATCATCAAGGTTAGAAGAGACCTCCATCTAGACCAACTGTCAACTTGGCACCACCATAATCACCTCTAAACCATATCCCAAAGTGCCACATCCAGACACATCTTGAACACTTATACAATGAAATGAATTACAAATTGGACTCATGGGAAAAACACAAAGAGAATCTTATTTTCTGCAGTGCCCAAATAAAAATACAGGAAAATTAGAATAAATGGTGTTTTTATGTTCAGTCTTCAAGTTCTGAACTAGAGACGGAAACCTAGAAGCACAGAATCACAGAATCATAGAATGGGTAAGGTTGGAAGTGACCCCAGTGGGTCATCTGGTCCAGCCTCCCTGCTCAGGCAGGGTCATCCCAGAGCAGGTGGCACAGGATTGCACCCATACAGTTCTTGAAATCTCTAGTGAGGGAGACTCCACAACCTCCCTGGACATCCCGTTCCTCTGCTTGGCCACCTGCACCTGCCTTTTAAGAATTGAGCTGAAAATCAGGACTGAGAAACTGCACATAAAAAATATCAGAGAAAACACACTTCAAGGAAAAAATGCCAATGGGGATAGGCCAAGGTTCAAGGTTTTCAATATTAAGTTATAAATAACTAAATGTAACAACTCTTATATTCTTATTGAAATTTGGGGATTCATTCATTTTTTTCACTTACCATCATGGTTTCAGAGGAGACTTTGGTCTCTCAAGGAAAAGATAAATTCATAGGTGGGATATTATTTAATTTTTAGCAGACACTGAAGATCATAGTATACACTCACTCAACTGTTTTGAGGGCTGGGGTATGAAGAACCAGCCAGGATTTCATTGCTGCCTCTCTTTTGTGTACAAGAGGTCCTGACAAATGAACTGAGGTGTGTCAAGATATCATTTGCAATTCTCTGAGTCTAAATTGTGCTGGGAGTCATTTCCCCATTCTCCAGCTACCATTTTCCTTAAATCACAGGATGTTTATTTTGAACTTACTACCACCACCACCACCATCTCTTGATTCAGTTTACTTAAAATGAACATATTTTGGGTACTTTTGTTACTCAACCCTTTAAATTTGAGTTAGATAAGCATAGGATCATGATGAATTGCCAGTTTCTGTCAGATCAGCTTCTGTTCAAATGGGGACTTCTACTGTGGCAAGCCACTTTTAAGTGGTTTTACTCAAGAGTCCTATCACTCACAGGTACTTTGTAGAAGAATTCATTGTTTTTTCCCCTGCTGGTTAAAATGCATGTACAACTGTCATATGAGATCTCCCATGTCTTTGTCCCATCACTTGGCACCATGTTAACTTTCTGGGCACAGAAAATACATTTTCTTTCTATTTTCAGGTTCAGAAAACATACCATAGGTTTTTTTTTTCATAATATGTACAGATATCTGTTTCAAATTAGAAATTATTTTGGATCAAGATACAGCCTATGCATTTTATACACTACTTTTCACTTGGTAATTCAATTTGACAGATGTGATGAGGCTGAGATAAGTCATACAACCATCTGTGGTAACATTTAGAGCTTCCCAAACTACAACACATACACCAGTCATTCCACCTGAAGACCTTAAAAAAACCCATCTATTTTCCACTTAAAATAGTAATAGCAAAATAATCCCTTTACAGACATGGGTAAATATCCAGCTGTGATTTACAGCTGCATGAATCAAGGCCAAGGAGTAAAGGATTAGAGTAATGAGCTATCATTTAGTTCGGTGAGGAACTGAATATTACCCTTTTTATGTGAAATATGCAATGAAAGGCAGAAGACAAGACATTGCTGAAATGACAGAGTGAATGCATGGCTCTGATATTTCTGTGTGATTTGTATCTGTGACTTGTGAAGCAAAGTGTAGTAAGTGTTTGAATTGATGGTACAATGCACATACAATAAATCTGATGGTCCAGAAAGTGCAGGAATACATATTCTTGGAGAGTTCACATTTCTTCTGTCTTACAAGCCCAGGAGAAGTGGGGTGCTGGCATGCAGAAAATATGGAAGGTCACCCCTATAACAAAGGCTACATGAAAGTGTCAGCAAGCAGCCAGAAATCTTGGGACAGAAAGTGAAAAAAAAAGTTCATGTTCCATAGGGAAAATATTATTTGGTGAAGGAAGACACCATCAAGAAAATCAAGGCACATCACAGACAACTTCTGTATGTATTGCAGCAAAATTGCATACTGCTGCTGGCGCTGCTCACAGAGATAGACGGCGGTCACAACCAGCAATGCCGGGAGTGGAGACAGTAATTAAGGCAATGACACAAGGAGCCCTGACATCAGGTAAAAGTGTCTACACAAAAAGTAACATAAGTAATCTGCTGTAGCCACAGAAAGTAACACTCTTGTAATAAACTTTTCAAGTAACAGCAAGAAAACAGCATCTCATAGAGAACAAAGTCAGCTGCTGATGTGTCTGCTGTATTAAGTGTCATGACAATTGCATCTGGGTATGATGCCTGAGCAAGCAGGTTTGCAAAAAGTAGTGACAATTACTTCAAGTTTTCACCCAAATTTTATAGAGGCTTTCAGTTTTATAATATGATATAGGATCCTTCTTTTACACATGGGGAGAAGTAATAAGAACATATTGATTTGCTTTTTCCTTCATCCTCAAACACTGTAAACTAAAAAAGGAGTTCAAGACTTGACCTATCATCAAGACCTCAATAGTTTAAACAGAAATTTAATTTTCACTGTATATACTTCAGGGTTAACAATACGAAAATTACCATGATGCACACACTTGCTAAAAAAAAATCATAGTGACAACTACAGATGGGGTGAGAGAGGAGGTCATTGAAAACATAAATGGAATTGAACCACTGCCACTGGTCTTTAATTACATCTGTAGCATCGTTGTATTTGTAAAAATTAACTACTAAATTTCTCATATATTGTCCACGAATTTTTTCTTCAGGTTTAAGAAAAAAATTTCACACTTTTCTCACAACTCAGCAATATGCATTGGAGAACTGAAGGGAGACAGAAAATTGATGAAAAGAAGCAGCTCCTTTCCTGCACTCCTATAAATAGTTTACAGATAATGTTTTACTTTCACAGTTACCTGTGCATTTCTTGATATTGCTATTTCTTTTTCCATGTGATCCTAACTTGCATCCAAAATTCTCCTCCCAAAATTCTGCAAACCAGACATTTCTTCGATTGTTAGCAAGTGTTCTGCTCCGAAAATATCTATCAAATCCTACATTGAAGAGAAGTGAAAGAAGCATTAAAATACGATATGGTATAAAAATAGTAATTTAAATACAGTATCAGATTTTTTATAAATACAAGAACAAAAAAAAGCTTTAGGCACAAACTATTTTATGAGCATAGTAGCATCTAAGGATTAGATTTCAAGGCCACATAAAATCATGGGGTACCTCTCTGTTAAACAAAAGGACATCCAGGACACTTATAATTCTGCTTCTGTTTATATAGGTAATAACACCAGTTGAAAAACTAAAACTTCCTACTTAAATCTGATATCACCAGCCTTTACCCCTGCAATCCAGCTGTCATAATGAAATTATGATTAACACATCCCATCTGGATTAGATTCCTTACAAGTATGTCCCTGTCGCTAAATTCTCTATGTAACATCAGTAGTGTTCATTTTTCCTAATCAATTACCAGTTCAGCACACTCACCCAAACACTAAGAGATGTTAATATATCCAGTACTCTCACAGCAATAAAGTACTGTAAACCAACTTCCACTTTATCCACCAGGTAAGAATCTTTCTTAATACAGTGGAAAGCAGGGCACAGATCACTCTCCTCCCCAGACAGTAATCTGATTCATCATCATTCATCCAATACTCTCCTTATTTGTCCCAAAGAATGACCAGGCTATGGTTAAGAAGCTCTCAACTCCTAGTGGCATCATTATTAGACAGTTACAGGATTGCCTAATTGCACATTCAGCATCTCCTCATCTCAACAGATAAATTAAATTATGGTTGGATTAGGCCAACTCATGTAACTTGGTTGGAAAGCTTTGCCTGAATTCCCTGTAATCAAAGACTACATAATTTTTGAATTATTTTTAAAGAGACCTAAAGTACTTGAACTTTGACAGAAAATGAAAGGTCTGTGCCACATGTCCTTACCATCTATGGATGTTCTTTTGGGTAGAATGGTTACTGCTCCTTCCGCAATCTCCTCCTGCTGCTGGACTGGTGAAATTTTTGATCCCCAGCTGTCTGAGCCAATCCAGAGGAAATGTCCAGACTGATTAGCTTTTTTGGCTGCTTCCAGTACTCTCCTGCAAACAAACAACAAATGACCAATTAAACAAATTCCATTTACAAAGAACTTGAGAAACCCAGCATTTATTTTGGTTATGCATAAGCTTACAAAAATTAATCTATAGTTTTCACAGTCTAAGGCATTTTCAACAACAGCTGTAATGAACTCAAGATACAGTAATATACAAGTTAATTCCTTTCATCTTTAGCCATATTTTTCTAGCATTCTCATTGGTTTCTTCCTTTTCAGTCACCAAATAACTATCTATTGGCACTGCACTCCTAGGAGCTAGGAGAAGTCTGGAACTACACAGAATAAAGGACAAGCACTCTATAATTATGACTCAATTTTTTATCAGATTTCCAAGAATTTTTACATAGGATTGAATCTGAAACTTCTTTGCTAGTCTATTTTCTACCACCGACAAGTATCTTTGTGAAGAAGAAAATCTTCAAAACACAAAATTAGGAAACAGGTACCTAATATCATCTTCGTTCGCAAACATGATCACTGCTCGAGCATTTGGAGTTTCCAACAAACGTTTAATTATCTTTTCAAATTCTCCTGGTCTTGGTTCCCGAGGGATTTTGAGTGACTGAGCAATGCAAACACCTCCTAGGAAAAATTAAAAGGATAAAAAAAGAATTTTAATACAGAAAAAAAGAATTTATCCACACTTGAAATAATTCTTAGCTAGCCAGACAAAGTAGAGAAAGCAATGTGATAATCTGAGATAACAGCACAGCCAAAAGTAACATTATCTATGTGTTTTGTACAGGCTTACACATTTAATGCTGCATTAAAATGGAATATAACACAATTACCTGTTACTTTATACTTCAAGTACATTTTTAAACAACATTCTGAGGCCTGTTGTCAAGTACCACACTCTGGCTCAACTGGACCGAGCTCTGCAGAGCTACCTAATCTACGGCAACTGAGAACCCAGCCTTGCCATAGCATTACATTGAGCCATGGATCCACAGTTTTAGTTACCTTATGCTCATCATGTGGTTCTTTGGGATCAGGTACTGTCACACACCTCTGCTTTGTCAGCAGAGAATATGTGGCAGAGAGTACATATAGATCACTTTTAATTGTTATTATCACATTCGTAAACAAGTTGTCTTAATTATTTAAGAAGCTGACACTGAATATTCTAAATTACTAATCAGCAAATGAGCACAAACTCAGAGATTATATTTATATTTCTTCCTGACAGAGGGTGCTGATTGAAATCTTTATATTTTACCTGCCAAGTAAAAGGGGCTGATTTCTACAGAAATTTAGTGATTTCCAGTAGCTTTCATAGACCAGTTCAGGGCAAGCTCTATTCTCCAATTACAACACTGTTATTTGTCTTTGAGCGTGCAAGAGAAAAATTCCTTGACCCTGTTTCATGAATCACTGAGTCCATACTGCTACCAGTTTCCAATTACCATAGGTGATCTTTCTGATTGTTTGCTGATTTGCTTATTTTAATTACTTTTTCTCTAAAACTATTGCCTGATTCTCATTACTACATATAATGCCCACCAGTGTTTGTTCTTTAATGTTGTTATTCCAACCATAAGAGCCTATTGTGGGGAATCTAATCACTAACAAACCCATAAAATTAAGGAAATGAAAAAATATTTAGCTCTGACCAAAAGTTACTAGACAAACACAAGCAAACTCTACATTTTGTATCCCTACATCCAAGTACTTCTACAGTGAAGATTGTTTTCAGTGTGAATAAAAATGTGTTTTAAAAGAGATGTTATATTTTTAACGAGTTTTAAAAGAGGTATTATAGTTTTAATTAATGCTGGTATTTGTCTTCTGATGTATATCATTTGAGATAAATAACTTTCTTTGCTTTAAATGCAGTTAGTCAACTGAACTCACAGTTAGATGGCTGTGTAGTGTATGGGGAGGCTTTCCAACTTTCTCACCCATCTTGTTTCTCCTATCAAAACGTTAGAATTCTGTTTTTCCAAAGAACTTCACAAATTATGTTGATGCACACCTTCAGCGATAGGATTTGAACAAAAACAAGGGTCCAGCCAGGTGAAGCTTGGCATGTAGATCTACACGAAGATGTTACCAAGGTCCCTTGTGTAAGCTTTCTTAAGCTTAATGTATTTAATCTTTAAGGGAAGGAAACAAATAAAGGTATGTCGGAAAGTATTTTTCTTTATTTTATTCAAAAATTAGTAGGAATGGTTCAAAGCTGCCCCAATCATCTGTCAGTGATTAAGAGGTGCTAAGACAATGCATTTTATGACCTACTTTAACTTTTTGGTCAGCATTAATTTGGTCAGGCAGTTGGACTACATGATCATCATAGGTCCCTTCCAACTGAAATATTCTATTCTATTCTATTCTATTCTATTCTATTCTATTCTATTCTATTCTATTCTATTCTATTCTATTCTATCCTATCCTATCCTATCCTATCCTATTTAGAAAATGCTGAGAATTCATTATCAGATTTTGTGCTGTCTTTGCAGAATCTCATTGACTTCACAGGCATATCCTAAGTTTGAATCAAGTTTAGACATGGCATAAATGAAGAACAGAGTTATCAACTGCAAGTGTAAAAACAACAACTTTCAAATTACATCACCCAGTTTTAGTCACAGGCAAGCATAAAGCCTTTTTCAGTTATGCATCAATTACTTGGGATGTTATATTATTTTTTTATTTGATTGAGAAATTCATTCTATAGTGCAGGCTTGTCCTGAATTCTCTGCTTTACATGAAAGAAATATTTTCAAGTCAGAATATCTGCCATTTCTAAAAAAAATTGTATGCATATAGGTCTTTACCATGCATAAATAGTGCATAATAGTGCAATATAATATAAATAATTTACTCTTATCTGCTATAAAATGGAATATAGAACCTTTTTATGGCAACAATTTTTTTCACATTTTTACAAATATCCTGTCTCCCCATGATGGACAACTAATCTGCCAATAACAACAAATAAATCTTTATAGCAGATGATCCCTATATTTACCAGGTATTTTTGAACCTCATCATGAAAAGATGGACACTTTACTGTGAAAAGCTTTAACCAATTGTTTAAGCTGATATTAGGGTATAGGGATAGACACTTCAAAGTCCTTTAATTTCTTTACCAGGGCTGAAATGGAAGAGAAATATTTAGCAGATATCCTGTAAATTTAACAATCAGCAATTCAATGTTAAAAAAAGAACACTCAAAAAAAAAAAAGCCAAGCTCTCAGCTGTCCCCAAAGTCATTCAGCACAAAAGGTAAAACAGATCCTAAAAATGATATAAAGGAATATTTGTTACCTCATACATTTTATAAGTGCATTTATCAACTACTTGTACTCATGCAATGGCCCTTAAGGAAAAAAAATCATTCTACCCACATAAAAAATCACATGTAAATATTACAAAATGCATATATATAATAAAGTATGTACATCCATCTACAATTTCTATGAAATGGATATCAAGCAATGAAGAACTGCAGTATCTAAAAAGGCTATTTTAAGTGAAAATAGTGTAGAAGAGACATCATTCCATCATTGCAGCAGCAACTTCAGGCATGACTGTACTGTGTATCTTGGCATAACTGCATTGAAGAATGTGTTAAGTACTACCAGGAATAAAATAAAATGCACTTCAGCTTTGTTGCTACATTTATAATTAATTGTGTAGACTATCTCAAACTCACAAAACACTCTGTATGCATCCTTGCCTATATATTGCATATTTACAACTGTTGCTAGAACAAATAACAGAATATCAATTTTCAGTTAATGATGAATTTCTGGATCCACAAAGGTATTCACAACATTACAGTGTCTAACCTCTTGGCACCCTGCTACCTTTGAAATCTACAGCCTGGGCTAAGTGCCCAGACACAGAGAAAAATAAGCGCCTAGGAAAAGAATGCCTATGAGCCAGCAAACGAAATAACGAATAATTATTCCTCCAAAATAGGCTGCAGAGGTAGTAAAAGGACAAGTTTAAGGCCAGTAGTTAGGATTAATCTCATCAAGTGTGAACAAAAGAGAGATTTCCCCAAATCAAGAATAAATAGGGCTTCAGAACAGATGTCTCATACGTGATACCAATGGATTTACCATTTGCTGCAGAGGTGCCAAAGGGCAGATGGTTCAGACATCTAAGGTCTCAAGAGAATTTATGGCTCTGAATTATAAGAATAAATTGTGTTTCACTCTGTCAGCATTTCTGACTGATTTGGCATGATGACTGCTTGTCTCTGTTGCTGGTTTCTAAGATCCTTCATTGTCTGGGGATGTACTTTAAAAAAAACGCATTGGTCTATATTTCCCTTGGCTAAAATGGTGATAAATCTAACATTTGTATAAGGAAATGAGAGCTAACTTTCCTCTTACTGAAAAGAAAATTATGTGTTTAAGCCTCATCAATTAAAAGGATGTATGATGAGGTTTCAGAGAGTGCTGCACTAAGTTACTGAGGTAAAGAAGGGAGTCAGCCAGACAGACTCAGTTCAGGTAGCTACTACAAACAGACATCAGTGATTGTATCCAGTGCTATGGTACCCATTCCCTAATTCATATATGACACAGGAGATGAAATTAAGAGTTTGCATCTATGACACATTTCAAAAACATTAAGAGGGCACTGAAGGAAAGTAGTTCTTCAGCTACTGTAGAGGAAAATTAAGTCTTACCACCAAATTCTGCTAAATCTGTTTCACCTGTTTTCAGGTTTGTAAAGCCAAGGTTGTCCTCAGTCTGTGCAGAGCTTGATTGAAGGAATAGAACAGTCAATATGAACTACCTTGTGTCCCTCATGACAAGTATCCATTTGTCTTCTGTCCAGCAGCTATCAAATGCCATATCCAGCAGCTGGGGCAAGGGGATGATAAAGGGGAGGAGAGCAGAAGTGGGAACTGGAAATCAGGCTCAAGGCAGGAGCTGCCTTATTCCTGATAAGAGGCTCACTACAGCCACTCCACACCATGGTTACAGCTAGAAATTGATGTGCTTTTAAAAACAGAGACATAATCAGACCTGGTCTACAACAACATGTTTTTGTCTATGTTGAGATAAAAATCATATCTTAAAAAAATTGCTTCAGGCTGGCTTGCTTTGCTTACAGGTACTCTGTTTAACACAGCTTGTGGGAACACAGGTTATCATTAAACAAATAAACATAACCAAACCTAACCAAAAAAAAAAGAAAAAAAGTGAGATCTTTGAAGATATTGTCAGTACAGTGGATAATAACCCTTTATTGTGGTCTCACAACAACGAGACAAATGGAAAATAGATAAGTAGTACCTGCACAATTTTAGTAGGTACCATAATAATATTTATAACAATAAATACTGATTTTTTTCTATGTGAGTTTTGAAGTCACAAGATGCCATGCTGATTGTAAACCACTAAATACTTGACTATATGAACTTGTGTGTCAGAAGATATTAAAAGTGCATTTGGAAATTAGCAAGCAGACTTAGTAGAAAACTTGTACAGACAAATTAATTTCCTGAAAAAAAGACTGAATGGTGAAGCTCAATGCAAATACAAGGGCTGAATTGTCTCCCGCCCCAGCTAGGATTCAGCACTACCTTATGCATCAGCTAAGTAAGACATGTAAGAATGGTCCCTCTTTTTGTATCGAGAAAGTTGAAGACAGTTTTCAGGTCAAGTGATCACTGCTGGGACCTGAATTGTACTACTCAGAACCATTTTACCCACTAAACTATTTCCCCACATAAATATAAGTAGCCCCACATAAATATAAGTAGCCTCACCATTGTAATAGGGAAGGGATCAAGCTATGCACTTTGACAATCTATTTGTTATCATAAGGAGGTTTACCTCACCTGACTCAGTGCACAGCATTGAAAGTCGATTATTTTATGTAGCTTCATCACAAATCACATTGTTCCTGGAAAAGCTCAGGACAAATAACCAGGCCATATCTGGGATCCAGTCCTACCTGGAAGGAATTTCTCACCTGCCTTCAAGTACATGTCATTTTTTACTATGAGTTATAGGTCACTCTTCATTAGGCTAACAAAATTTTAATGTAGGTCTGCAGAAAGTTTCCAAAAAACATTACAGAAATATGTGAAGGCAGATAAGCTCCTATTCCTAGTAAGAGAACAGATGTCAGAGACTCAGAAGAAGCCGCATCAAGAAACTCCTGTGAGACCCACAGGGTGCTGCTGCGGGCAGACAGAGCCTCTGTCTGACAGGAGATTGCACACTTCTGACAATATGATATGACATGACATGACATGACATGACATAGAAGAACATAAGAAGAAACACACAAGTGCATTTCTCCTCCTCTTCCAGTCCTTCCACTTGTTATATTGAAAGTCTAGAAAATCTAGACCCAGTGATATTGAAAGAATATTCCAATTGCCAAAACCTAGATCAGTATGAAAATTATTGAAGATACTAAAAACTACAAGATGCTCCGAACTCTAGTTCTGTTGAAAAAAAAAATCAGAATAGTTAAGTAACTTAGTGAATCCATCAAGTGATTCTTTTTAAGCAGAGTTCATTATTCCTTGAACTTGGATGGTAAGAAATCAGAATGCTAAAGAAAAATAATGTAAGTAACTGCTCTGCATGGGACTTTTACTGGTGCTGATAATCAGTCACTTCTAGCAATTATTATTTAAACTAAAACCGGCCTGCCATCCTCTTATTTGTCTCTAGATTCCCTTAAGAATAATTTTGTAGAGTATGAGTCAACAGGGAATGACACCTAGGAAGATATAATTGTAAGTTGAAGATAAAATTTCTCAAGCAATAATTCAAAATTAAATGTTTCCTTAATGCCAAAGTGCTATTGCTGGGAGGTCTGAATGCAGCCATGCATTTTGTCCAGAGCTATCTTTACTTAACTACTCCAAGAAATTATACTCTCACTGATGCTGCTGTGCAGGCTTCAGGGTAGCTTAGCTTCATGAGTGAGAACCTGAGCATTCAGCATGCTCTGTGCTTCCACCAAAGCCAATGCCATGGCATCTTGCCTGCTATTCATGTCCAAATCTGGTTAAATAAAATCCCATTCCAGTGCACCTCTTTTGTTGCAGCCACAAACTATCTGCACTACAGAAACAAACCAAACTCTTGTGGCTTTTCATTTCCCCAGAAGATCACCAAATACCTCAGCAAAAAATTCACTGACTTACTTCTGCAAAGGCAGCTGATTCTTCAGCCAGTGGCAGTACCTTTTTGATGTAAGGTAATAGAAAGAAAATAAATTTTTAAAGTAAGTAATATAAACAGGAATTTGCTCTAAATTGACAAAAGTGGCACTTAATATCCAGTACACTTAAATATAATGGAGGATGAGAGATTTTGTTATAATCTTTGAACAGACAAAAACATTCTGCATTTCAAACCCATATATATTGGTGTCTTATTTCCTTCACTTAAGTAAAACTGTATCTTCCCAAAATCCCTTACTATTTATGACAAAGATTTTTTTATTGCACAAGGCTGGCGATGATTTTCACTAACGTCAGGTACAATTATGAGCCTTTCTACTCAAAATTAACAGCTGTTAGGAAATCAAAGTCTCTCTTTTTTATTATAGTGTTTTAGAAAAGGCTTTTTAGCAAAGGGTTTATTGTTGGGTCTTACATTTATTAATACTTTATTTAAAAAAAAAATGAAAGCGATAAGCAAGACCATGAATGAACACACAATGTTGATAAATACAACTCATCCACTCCTTTTGAACCTGTTTTTCACGTTTCTATGTATGCATGTGTAACTCACATGCATACAGCCACGTATATTTCACAAGTCCATGTGCTCACACAGATCCTTACACTGTGGTCGAAGCAGATGCTAATTCTAAAATAGAAAGGGAAGAGAGAATAATCCAGCTCTACCACTGCATGAGACCACTGGTTACTGGCTTCAGTTATCAGCAGCTTCTGAGGTGACATGAAACAGGAGAGATCTGCTATTTTGCACTTCCATTCTGAAATGTAAAACATCCTCTTTCTGTTTTTTTCTTTTTTTTTTTTTTTCTCCCAGAAGAAACAGTTCCAAATGTAGTGCTACAGATTCTGTTAACACCAGCAAAAGATGGAAAATAACTGCAAAGAATATTACCACCATTTCCAGACCTTCAGATTTTTTATTTTTTTCAGATTTGAAAAAAAAAAAAACAGAACAACCTACAAACAACATATTTTTTATCCTTTGATTTTTAGTGCTATTTGTGTAAATGAAAGTCAACTTTCACAGTCTTGAAAGTGAAAAGCTAAAAGGAAAATCTCTAGTGGGGATGTTTATGAATGGGTAAAAATCACCTAGCCACTCAGAAAAAAATTCTGAAAAGAATGAATCCTTTTAAAAGGTTGTGAAAGAGGATGTTTCCTCTCCACAGTGACTCCCTGGATAATTACTTCATAAAGGATATGGGATGCCCAGTCAAACTCCAAAACAATGTAATTGAAATAGGCCTCCACTTACATTTACTGGTCAGCTCTTGCAATGCTTTCATAGCTATGTCTTTTTATGATCACAGTGGATATAAATATTTCCCTCTGGGGAACCACTGTTCTTGCTACTTGCAGATTTAGAACTCGTAGAGGCATAATATAAAAAATAAATACACTGTGATTTTCTGTTTTCTGGCTACATGCCAGGTACATTCTTAATGAGGAAAGAAGACCCTCTATATTTTGTGATTTTTTTTTTCTTTTCTAAAGATCTGGGGAACGTAGGTTAAGAAAAGGAGTTTCATAAATTCGAAAATATTTTCAAATTTTGCTTTTAAAGTAACATCAGTTCAGATTTATATAAAAGTAATAGCATGAATTCAAAGCCTGGAACGTGGTTACCTAAAGTATTTTCTTCTAAAAGTAAATTTTTTTAAATACGGCCCTAACTATTTCCTCCATTTCTCTTCAATTCCCCATATTAAAGGGCCTGACTAGTTGCAAAGATCTGGATTTGATATTCTGGGTAGTTGAGATGCTTACAGCCAATTCAAAGAAATTCTAGAGAAGGTTCAGGCATAAAAAACATCCGTTTGCTTCCAAGGACGGGTCCCAAGTCACAATCTACAATAGTTCATAGAAGATCAAGAAGATGACACAGGACCTGAGAGCATTCCTTATTGATATGTTAAGGCAGGCAAAGGAAGTCCACCACAAGAATGACAGAATTTTGTTAAAACATTTATTTCTAAATAAATATAATCTTTCTTCTTTTAGGATATTTTGCTCCCTGTGGACCTCTTTATCAGCTTTTATTCCATTCCCCACCTTGTTTATTTTAAATATTTTACTGGTGGTATAAAAGACTGTTTTCAGTTAAATTATCTTGGGTTGTCTGATTTTAATAGTAGGCTGCTATCCTACTTCTCTTTTGCATGCTTCTTAATCTATGATGGTGTTCAGGAATTGCATTCAGTCACCTCCTTTGAACTGAAATTCTGTACACAGGCAGGGGAACCCAACTTTTAATTATGCCTTCAAAGAAAAACTTCTTGGTCTGCTTTATGAAGACATTCTTCTTCTTTGTGGTCATAAAATAATCCCAGTTCTCTTGTATTAAAAAAAATCCCTTCTGCTTTTTGCTATCTTCAAGAAGATATGTAGTAAAATAAATTTTTGTCTTTCTTCATGTATTACTGTAGTCCTAAAGTTCAATATAAGGAATTTATTCTTAAAATTAGGTATGTGTTATTTAGATTAGGTTATCTCTATTAATCCAATATTTATTTTCTTGTAATTTGAACTATCAAATGGTTTGCATATAAAGAATTACTTAACTTTAATGAAGATGAGTCTGAGTTTGACTAGTAAAGTATGAGCTTGAGTGTGACATTCAGAAAAAAGCCTCAACTTGGAAATTAAAAAAAAAAAAGCCTCAAAAATTACTGTCATCTTTTTCTGAAACTGCAAAATGATAATTCAGTGGTTTTCTCAATATGAAATTATACACACAAAATTGTGAGGAAAATCAAGAAGAGATCACTTCTGACAAAGAATCTAGTAGGTAAATCTAATGCCAAGAAATTAAATATGATACAGATTCACAATCTCCTACAACAAAAATGGAGATGCACAGGGATAAAATGGGGTTTACTGCATTAATTCTCTACACAGTCTACACTGAAGTTAGGCCCTTGCTAACATTTTTCGAGTGCCACTTGCAAGCTGGTGCTCAAGAGGCCTTGTCTACTTTAATGGAAATTTTCATAAGGAGCCATGATGACTTCAGCCACGAAGGGACAGGCTGAAGTTTCCTTTTAAATTATGATTATATTACAGAGATAGTATCCTATATAAAGGGCTCAGTTCATCAATTAGAATAAAAGAGAAAAGATTTTTAAAGCCTAAGGGACAATTGTCACCATTTACTTTGGCCTCTTCCACTCAATGGTGATCAGAATATTTTTCAAAGGCCTAACTTTTGGAAAGAGAGTTTCATTAAAAATTAAATATTTTGCACTTGTTTGAAAATATTTCAAAGTATGAAATGACTTATGGTTGGACTTTTTACTTTAGAAATGTTAAAACATTAAGATAAAATTGGAATTTTTTTTAATGTGTGGTTTTGAGGGTTTTTTACTTGTCTGTTTTGGGTTTTAACTCAGTACAAAATAACATGTCAGCATTACTGAGATAAAGCAATTAAATATTTGAGAAATAAGTGTTTTATTTTCTCTGTGTATTTCTGAAATTTCACAAAAAAAAATCAGTATTTGTTTTAATTTCTTTTTAGTGTCAGAGTTTTCAATATAATGGAAATACAATTTCGGGGTGGTTGCATATGTAGTGAGTCAAAGAATGCTATCCTGTAATGTCTGGATCAAATGATTTCCATGTGAGCTGAAATGTACATAGTTAAAAAAATAAGCATTTTATGGCATGAAGGTTGTCCCACACTGCTGTAGAAATTTCTGAAATTATTTATAATCATCTTTCCTGAGAAAAAAAACCCCTCTTAATCAATTTAATTTTTAATGCTTCTAACTTCAGTTTGTAAACAACTCAATCTGGTTACACCTTTTTAATCAAAAACAGACATCCACCTCCCTCATTCTTCCAAGCACAATAACTTGTATATTATTAAGTTTTGTTATCAAGCTATATTAAAAATTAGGAAGGGTAGCTTTTATTTCATTAAGTATCTAGGCTGCAAGTTACATTTTCAAAATTCATATATCTATATATATCTATTTTGATGTTAGCACCTAACTATTTATCTGACTTCAAAGTTCTTTGAGAGCTGGACACTTGGGTAAAAACACAATTAGGATCTAAAAATATTAAGGAAGTTTATCTGCTGACCATATCTCACCATTGTGTGTAATAAAAACTGAGATAATAAAGCTAAATATTATATATTGCTTCAGGTCTTTATGTTTCTTTACACCAGTTGAAAATACAGTGATATTAAGAATCAGCAATACTTCTTCTATAACACAGCAGTAAAATGAAGGAGTTAGTGACTCTGCAGATGTGCACATATATAAACTTACAGAAGTCTAGCTTAATTTCAAAAATATAAATGAATTCAAGTTGGTCACACAGATGCTGTAGATCTAAGAAAGTTTGCTGCATTGTCTCTATGCATTTAATACCAAGAGCCTTCTGTATCTATACTTTTAATAACAAGTGGTAAAATATCTCTTGAGAAGTTCAGGAGTGAGCAGATCAGCTAATTGGTCATTTCCTGGCCATGTTGCAATAAAGGATTGACTGAATTCATAAAGGTCTAGAGAAAAAAAAAAGCATTGGGACAAAAATGACTAACCAGGAGACATCCTCAGAGAGCTGCAACAGGCCTGAGAATTTATAGCTGAAGGAAGAAGCCATTGGAAAGCATTCAGTGAACACGTGTTCATGCATGCAATCAAAGAGAGATTGCAAACTGAACACAGGCATGTAAGGCATGTAACAACAGCATAGAAACATTGGGACAAGAGTAAAAGCACTGAAACAGTTTTAATTCTGAAGTATAATAAATGCTGAAAAGGTAGGTGCCTGTTCTTGCACAAAAGATGTGCATGCATCAGTGCAGGTGTCTCCCTGAGCAGCTGCAGAGAGAGCTTCAGGCTGAGCTCTGGGGGGCAGAAGCCTGAGGCAAGAGGCAGTGAGCTGGTGCCAACCTTTCACACAACAAAGGGCATGGGGACCTGTGCCGCTGCCAGGTGACTGGGCACTCAGAATGTAAAAGGTGAGGAATCCTTGTCTGACTGTGGAGTGAGCACAGGGCGTGAAGCAGAGCATCCTACACTGCCCCCTGCGAGGGCGATTCGGACCCAGCCCAGGCGGTCTGACAGCGACTGCCGGAGAGGCTCTGGGATGGCCACACAGGAAAGCCTCCTTAGCATATAAAATACATTGCAGAAATACAGGAGTGTTTACTTTTATTGAATATCTAATTACTCACATCTGGTTTTTGTATTAATTAATTAATATCAAATTCATCTTCAGAATTCATCCTACCTTGTAAATGATACAGCAGCCATATCCTAAGGATTCTGGATAGGAGATCTGATGAGTTATCTGATACAGATAACTTTTTCTATAACAGCAGGGATGCCTTATTGGGAAAGGACTAGCAAACAGAATCAAATGTTATGTAGTCTATCAGAAGTTGTACTAGGACAGGATTTAACCTTTTTTCAGATGCTAGAAACATGGCTTCTTTTTCACTAACACCGTGAAAGGAGCAAAGGCTCTACATAATATCAAAATCAGAAAAACATGGCAAGAAAGCGGCTATCCATGCAGGGAGAAAAACCTGCTCTTTCCATGCAAGTGCACAGCTAATGAAAATCCCCTGGAAAGAATGGCAGCCAATTGGAAGAAGAGGTTTTGCTCTCCTAGTCAAAACTGGGAAAGTCCCAGCTAGAATACATGAATTTCACACAACCCCAGCCAAGCTGCTCAGTGACATCAGATGAATGGATGCAACTCTGTTCAGAATTAACACTACAGCACAACGGAAATCTAGATACTTCTACTAATGTAGCTATCAAAGGGAAGAAAGGTTTAAGACATGGAAAACAGATCAAACACTAGGAAGGCGGTTGAACCACAGTTTAATCCTTGCCACACAGCAGAACTCTTCTTTGTTTTACCAGAGAGGAAAACTTCCAAGTCCTCTATAGGTTTATTTCCATCTGATTTAATATTAGAACACTCCAGATCTCTTCATGCAAATAATACCTGTACTACAGTAAATCACCATTAGCTGTAAAAGAAATTGAATACAATGGTTGCTTTGTCACAGATTATGTATTAATGATATATAGTAACTGACAAAAGATGTCTTCATTTCACCCCCTTCTAATACAAGTTTTCATAGATCACCATATTTTTTAGAGAATGAAATGAAAAAACACACCAACAATGACACAAAAAATATACTTACCAAGTACAAAATTGCTTTTATGAGCATTGCACGATAGTGGACACTATTATGCTGTTAGTACAAGATGAAATAAAAGTCTATTTCAGTGTGCATCTCCTCCACATAGACCTTTGATGAACAAAGTATCTTATCAAGGGCCTAAAGGATTTTTCTCTGTCCACACTACTCATCTGATCATGTGATTTCAGTAATTTGAGACAATTCATGACATGTAACATTTTTAAGCATCCTCCATTATGTTTTTCTTTTTCCCAAAAGATTTCCCTATTAAAAATTTTACCAGACAAAAATCTATTATTCGTGGAGTACTTGTATCTCACACATTATAAAAGAAAAATACAGAAACACATGTTTTAAAAATTAATTAATTCTGAAATGTAATGCCCATCAAATCTGTCAAAAGATGTAATGGGGAAAATAAAGGTCCTTAAATTTACTCTGGGTTATACCTTGAATAAAGATATATGATTAGCCCCACAGACTCATGAGAAAGAAACTCCACCTTTCAGTAACAAAAAAAATCTATTCTATTTTTTGACAAAAGTAGCAAGTGAGGATAAAAAAATGAAGATAACATAGAAGACAAAGAGAAGATAACAAAGCAAGCAAGGACTAGAGAGATGTGCTACAATCACTCATTGTTCAGTGTAATGCACAAATAACAGTGCTGATCCTAAAACAAAATCTTTGGCAAATGCCTCCTGCTAAAATAGTAATACACCTTTGTTTGCGATGCTTTACGATTAATCACTGTCAAGTTTTGAAGTGGGAAAAAAAAAGCAACAGGAACGAGTCCTTTATTCTCCAGACTTCCAAAGAACATTCTTGCTCTGCTTATTTAAAGAAGTTTCCCCAGTGAAATACACACTTATGCTATAAGAAAAAGGAAAGGAACAAGGTTCTTCCAAATCCTTCATAATAAACCTATTGCAAGAGTTTGCATTGAAATTTTCAAGTCAAATGCATATTTTCAAATTCCAGAAGAATTTGTTAAAAGTTACTAGAAATTTAAGTATTAAAATTTTTACTTTTTCATATTCTGGTTTCTGTAAGCAGTCAAAATACTCCAACTTTGAGAATATTTTTCTCTACATTAGAAAGATCATAACCAGCCAAAGATTTACAAAGTTCCACTGGATTCAGTGTTTGAAGAGACAGCATCCCTTTCCCACCATTAAGAAAGTTTTCAGTGATGGAAAGATGAAAAATTTCAATTGTGTGCAGGTTTTGGCTGGAATAGAGTTAAATTTCTTTGCAGAGGACTGTGCAGTGCATGTTTTGGACTTAGGACAAGAATAATGTTGATAACTCAGAGATGCTTTCATCATTGCTGAGCAGTGCTTACTCAGAGCCAAGGACTTTTCTGCCTCACACCCCAAGGGAGGAGGCTGGGGGTGTACAAGGATCTTGAAGGAGACACAGCAGGGACAGCTAACCCCAAGTGACCAAAGGGGTATTTTAGACCATATCGTGTCATGCTCAGCATATAGAGCTGGGGGGGAGAAAAAAGGGGAGGGACATTTGAAGTGGTGGTGTTTGTCTTCCCCAGGCCAGGATGGAGCCCTGCCCTCCTGGGCACAGCTGAACACCTGCCTGCCCATGGAAGTGGTGAATGAATTCCTTGCTTTGCTTTGTTTTGCTTGTGTGCACGGCTTTTGCTTTACCTTTTAAACTGCCTTTATGTCAAACTGTGAGTTTTCTCACTTTTAACCTTCTGATTCTCTCTCCCATCCTGCTGCGAGACTGAATGAGCAAAGGGCTGTGCAGGGCTTAGCTGCCAGCTGAGGTTAAACCACAACAAATAGTAAAAAGCAAAAGACAGGTCTGAAGAGTGCAAATAACTTCTGCCCTCTTTTTTCTTGTGCTTGTTTCTTGCAGAGGGACTAACTTATTTTAGAACAGAGTAGCCAAAAAATGAAAATAACAGAATAGGAATGCTTAGTCTCCTCACCACCGTAACTGTAGTGAAGACCAAAAGTACTTAAGGAAGGCAACGCATCTGTCATGGCCCTAAAGAGATTCCAGCAGCAAGTCTTTGTTGTAAAATCCTATTTGGAAAAAGGGCATTAAGAGCACAAGACTATGTGCAATAAAACTAGCTATTGATCGGCTTCTTTTGGTGCTGATTTTTTTATTGGAAAATAACATACAATAGCCTAGAAATCACCTTTAACCATCTGTGTGGCTGTTAGATTCAGGTTAGTCCTTTAGAAGCTGAAGGGCAATGCTGCAGATGACAAAAGTCCAGAGGCAATCCCACATGGGACTTCCTAAATTGAATTCCTGCTCTCACAGTGTTGCTATGCTCTCCTCCAAGTTGCATGCCTCAGATTGGCATTGCCTGCCAAGCTCGACTAGGGCACAGTGAGAGCCTGATTTAAAATCAAAGCCAACAGACAAGTTTTTTCAACAAGAGACAGTGAAATGATGCCGACGGCACTGGAGAATTTACAGCCAGTCTAGGTCCCTGAGACAGTGGCAGTGAAATTAAACAGGCAAGGACCTATCAAAAACTAACACAAGGACATGCACATAGATCTGCCTTCTGAATTTGCACATTCTGAGAAATTATCGAGATCGTGTCTTAAAAGATAACTTAGATTTTATTCTCAGAGCCAGCCAGGAAGAAGCCCAGCTTCTCTCAAGTGCTAAACTTAGTGACTAGCAATAGAGGGGATAAGAAAATATTTTAATTATACCCCAGACTCCTGGTATTTTCCCATTGAGCACCTTCAAACTATTTTCAGAATATTTGTCAAATTCTCGCTTCAATTCTCTTCAGATACTTCTGTCTACAAAGCCAGGGTCCTCCTTTGCAAGCATGAACCAGAACAGTGGGACTTTGACTCACCCAAAATCACAGACAGAATGCAACTGGAAAAAAAATTACTGTGATGTAAGTTTGGGTATGCAGAGTTCCACCCCACTAAGAGATGGATACCAATACTCTGTCAGAAATAAGTCCTGTTCATTACAGGAAAGCAGCATGTCCCTGAGCAGTTACAGAGGATTTTGAACATAAATTCATTCTTCGGCTGATTTCACAGAATTTTCACAAAGAGATGAAAACTCTCACCATTGCTTCTCAGACCACATATGGGCAGCAATCACCTCTACACACTTTGTTGATAATTAATATTGAAAAATGAGAAATTCAAGGAATAAATTATTTGTTGCATTTTGTCACTGAAGAGACTGGGAAAAAGCCTATTATTATAATATTATTATTATTATGATTGAAGTCTAGAACGGACAAAACTCTTGTAATAAAATTGTATCTATGACAGGAAAGGATACTATTTTACTTCTCTGTAGAAGGATTTAGTTCCATATTTTTATTTGGAATAGTCTTCCTTTTTTATCTTTTTCCCTATATTTGTGGCTGAAAGTTTCCTGCCAGCTGTCATTTAAATGAATTTTGCTAACCAAGCTCACTGGATTTCCAGTTGCAAGGGAATCTCTACTGGAGAACAGTGGTTATGGGTCTGACCAAAGGTTCATCTTCCCTGATAGTCCTTTTCTGGCTATGACTCATAGTGGAAGAGTGGAAGAATAAATGTATGTGCTGACACATTGTTCTAGCTTTCAATAATCTCCAGCTCAAGGGTTTTTTGAGAGAAGCTGCCCTTATGCTTATCAAAAGTCCTTGCTAGAATTTTTCTTCATTAGTATACTTAGTCCCCCTGAACACAGGTAAAAGCTATAGTAGGTGGCCCAGGGGCTCCCTCAACATCAATAAGCCTAAACTTTACAGTGCCTAAAGATCAATGTTCCTTTTACTTTTTTCATTATTACAGTCTTAAGCTCCAAAAAACATAGTTTGATCCTAAAGCCATGGCAAAGTCTTCCCAACATTGCATGTACTTTGCAGCTTTGCTTTCTTGTTAAGCTGGTGGTCTCATTCATCATATATGTCCATCACTTTTCCCCCTCTTTTAGGAACAGATCTGCCAAGTATATTTAGATACATTTCTATGCAGCTTCCCAGAATATTCTAGTATCTAAAACTGTAGATATATTTTTATATCCCCATATGTGCGTCTGCAGATTTTTTTTCATGGATCCCAGAAAACTGGCCAAGAAAAACAGCATATGTAAGAATCTGAATGTACAGGCATATACGCACATCTCTAAAGGCTGTATGAAAGTCTTTTTGAAGTAACAAGTTCTTTAGTTTCTAGGACAACTGAAATCAAGGACCAGATATATTTGACAAGCAATTCAGTACTCTGGAGTCAAGAGGACTTTATTCTGTTTTTATTAATGATTCAAAACACTAATTACAGAATAATCCCAGATAGATTTTCTTAGTGATTTTTACAATAGCCTAACCGTTATCTGGTACATACTGAACCCCTTCTTGCTATATATTCAAATATGGTGACTTCCTACATCTATTTCTGTTTGTACCTTTCCAGTAACTGCAGTATTTTAAAGTAAAGTTCTCATATTAGATGCTGAAAAAAATAATTTCCCATGCATCTAAAATAATTGTACTTATAACAATAAATTTAACAAGACAAAATTGGTTACTGTTTTGAGTTCACCAATTTCATTAAGTTTGCTTCTAGAAATCCTATTTCATACTGCATAGCTCCCTCTGAAGTCATTGAAAGGGTTTCATTTTTCATAGTTTGGAATGTTCATTAGATATTTATATGAAAAATGAGAAAAAACTATGCTACAGTAGATAGAACAGAAACAATTTCATAGGGCAGTAAACTCTCATACTCCAGGGCATAACCCAACTAGTAATTGATAGGGTTAGGCAGAAGCTTTGCTCACAGACAGATTATTTTGAAGAGAATACAATTAAATGTTAAGTACCTTCCATCAAACCATCTGTTCAGTTGTAAACTGGACAAAATATGGTATCACAATTTCTTTGCCTGTATCTTTGTGAAACCAGCTCCCTGCCTACCACCCTTGCTCGAGTGACATCCACAGCAACCTTTTTCAGTCCAGACTGCTCTCAGTAGAGTTCACATAGTCAGACATCAATTGAACTAGATGATGAAGTCTTTTAGGATTTAAAATATGTTTCCTAGCCTATTTACCTCTCAGTTTTCCTTTATTTTATTTTGTACACCATTTTTCTTTAAGGTATGAAATGACCATTTTGTTTCAAGTGAGCAAGCCAAAGCCTCTGTGTATTTCTTTCATACTTTATATACCACCCTGCAATACACCTACATTTGAAAGCATAAATTATCTTCTTCCCTCATTTTCACATGGACTCTTATGTGCAATATCTAAAACTGTATTGATCAAATTTATCCAAGGTTTGCGGTAAATTAAGATAAAGAAAAATCCTTTTTAAATGTAGAAAAATTAAACACATAAAATACATACAATTATCTACCTTATTATTTCTGAAAAAATGTTGGGATAAGCAAAACCCTTTTCTCACCACAACCACTGATAAAAGAGATTTTACAAGTCACCAGATTTACCTGTCTCTAAAGTGATCATTATTCTGATTGTCTTTTTAATTCAAAGGTGTGTTGCATTTGCTTAAAAATACTTTACAAATACTTTATCCAAATACTTTATCTTTTAACATCATTACATTTTTGCATCAATTTTTCAGTGAATGTATCTCACAAAACTCCTCATCTATAAATTCCTTCCCTTTTGGGTTGTATCACAGCTTATTCTGTTAAATAGGTTCAAATTCATACAGTGGGAAAGGAATAAAAATAAAGGAAAGGAGAAAGTGATTTAAAGTGTCCATGAGACTCCAAAGTGAATGCACACAGTAACATAAGGGACTTTCACTCAATGTAGTGCAAAGCCACAATCCAGACCCAGAGTGCAGCCCAATGAACCACGAAGGTTTGGCCATTAGAAGTAGAAACATCCACTCTTCTTGTTTCTCCTCATTTCTTGGAGAAAAAATGAGTTTGTCCAGTGCTAAACGCAATAAATAAGGCAGGGAATTTGTTCTCATTACTCCCATCTATCCAATAGCCACACAGTAATCACTGCAGCTGGCTTTTACGGGTGCGAGGGCTGGAAGCAGGTCCTGAGGACCATTTCATCAGTATCAAAATGAGCTGGTGTCAGCTCCTCATGAAGAGGCAAGGACTACCAGCAAGACAGAGCACAGGGGCAGCCTGAGGAGTCAGGGCATACACTGGCCTCCTCCCTGCCTCCTCAGAAGGCACACACCACAGTGGCAGGAGACCTCTCTTGGAAGCATCCCAGTCCTGTCCAGAGTGAAAAAATCCACCTTGTCCAGGTGGGTCAAGGTTGGAGACAGTGTCTGCAGCCACCTACTTACCTCTACTTCCCCTTTCCCCAGAGCTGAGATTCCTCTGAGAGAAGGAGTAAGAAAAGTTTGTTTTTACAAGTCTGTCAGCATAAACTGCTTGTTAACTTAAATCAGGAAGATCTTCTGTGACTGTACATTAAGCTCTGCCTAATAAAAGAAAAAAATTAAACAAATTCTGCATAGACACAGAATGTACGTTTGATTAATTGTGATTCTTGCATGGTATTTAAGAAAACTCTGCTTTCAGAATGAAGCAGCATGATTTGATTTCTGAAATACCCTTGTGTGTGAGATACTCACTTGATAAGCAACTACTCTACTTCATAGGTATACAGTGTACAACCATAGCACTCTGAAGTCAGGGCAAATCCTACCATTTGAACTTCAATCCAAAAAAACTGTTAAATAATAACAGAAAGCCTTTGCCACAGAACTGTATTTAAAGGAAAGGAGATTTCAAAGACCTTTCTTTAGGCTCACCGTGGTTTAGAACAATTAATGACAATAGCAAAAAAGAGTTCCCAGTATGGTGAAAAATTACAAACAGAAGTTATTCAGTCACTTTTTTTACTGAAAATCCAATATTAGCCTGCTGATGGTAAATGAAAGGAAAGCACAAGGAGAGGTATTGACATTTTGTATTTTTGAACCTGTACTTGGGACAGCAAATTCTGTCTTTGGCATTTCTTTCACATTTACTTAGAACACGATAAATATATCTATCCAAGCAACTATATCAACACTAGGAGCTTATTTTACCTAAGTTCAGGCGCCTTGTGTTGCTATGTAGGTGGAAAGGCAGATTAGTTTCTCCTTCTTCCTCGAGATGAGTAGGTGTGTGGAAAAATGCCATATGAATCAAATTATCTTTGATTCATCATTATAAGATTCACATCATACAAAATAGTTTGTGCTTAGGAACTCATTTTTTATCCATGTGTTCCTGGCAAGTATACAGTATACAAAAGAAAAGACAAAAACCCAAGAACTCCACCAATTCAAAATTCAGTTTATCTCTGCATTTGCTCCACACTGGTTTTTTTATTCTTCTTTTAGCAACAATTTGTATAATAATAATTAGTAAAATCCTACTGCAGTCAAATCTTTTTGGTAAATGCCTCCTAAAGGACTTAGAATACTTTCTTTGAAATACCTATGGTTGGAGTAAATCACATTAGCTATGGCAGCCAGCTGAGCTCAGTTCAACTGTGAATGTTTTTTTTTAATCCCCTGGGATCTCCTCTACTCCTCCCTACATGTTCTGTGGGCAAGGAAAACCAAAGATCTTGATTACACAGAATGTCCCACAGTATTTTCTTCCACAGAATTTAAGCATAATATTAAGGACATGTTGCACCACTCCTTCTGAAGTCTGCAGTACTGGTATTATCATAAATCTCAAACTGACTTCCTTATTTGATCTTTTCCCAGCATGTGAACATGCAGGCACTGGAAGCATCTGTGGGATTCTGAATACATCTGAAGTAATGTGCACATCAGTCTCCTGCTGAATGGGTCTTAAATCTACAGCTTTTATTGTTCAGGCCATTGCTTCAAGTTGACTTGCAGTGCAAGAGGATTCCTGCAGAGGCTTCATTAAAGTCTAAATTCTGCAGTCTGACATAAATAAAATGCAAATTCTCAGCTTTTTAAATGCAAAATATATCTGCTAACAACCCTCTCTTTCATTCGTGTGACATGCAAAACCAATTGGGAGAGTGATCTGAGGTGGAAGAAATTGTTCTGTCATGTCATTCCAGTCAAAACACTGAAGATGGGTTTCTAGCTGACCCATAAGCAACTCTCAAGAATCACATCCTCTTCTTTCTCTGTCTGTAGAAAAAAAAAGGTGTTTCCTATTTCACTTGTAGACCAAGCAGACTAAGGTTTGCTGATTTCTGATGCTATAGAAGTGAAACAGAGTATCCACAATAAAAATATTAGTAAAAGGGCTTCTTCATCTGACTTAAAAAAAAAAAAACAAACCAAAAAAAACACAACAGAACAAACCCTCAGATTTCTCAGGCTTCTTCTGTGCCACCACAGAAACCTCCTGAGCATTGCAAAATAGAAGAAAGATACTGGTGAGTTGGATTTTGAGATTTCAAAGGGGTTTTGCTTAATTATTCATACAACAAATTCAGCGAAAGGTATTATTAGTTCTCTTTTTCCTCAGTTCATTTAACACAGGTCTCTCTGCTTCTTCACTTAGTGTTATTATTTCTAGGTGTGAATGTCTTTTCTGTCATGTGAAATTGAAATCCAATCTCATTAACATACAATTTCTTTTTAGATTGTATTTTCTCTCTTGTCTATAGCTAGTATTCACTATTTTGTTTTTTGCTTTCTATTTTGCTGCTGCTCTTCCTCTAGAATATATTTTGGAATGTAGTTTACATGAAAGATGTTATACAAAAAGCAAAGGATAATCGAATTTCTTTTTACCAAAGAAAACAAAGTCCACCTCATGCAAGGCTTGTATCTGTTATTGCTGTTATTCAGGGAGGGTAGATGATGAAACTCTCAGAAGAGCTAGTGAGGGTGTATCCTGCACTACTGCTGTTCTGAAAGGACAGAGGGAATGGAACAGGAAACATTGTTATGTTTGCGGTTATTAATTTCTCTACTGCAAAAAAGTAACACTGAGCAGATGCACCTTTTTTCTGAACAGAAGTGTTTTCTCTTCCTAATTAATTGGGGACTCATTCAATACTGGCTCAGCAATACAAAACTGACCTTTGAAGATCAAAGTGAAAAGGCATATGGGGCTAAATCTTGTCTCTCTTATGCATGCTAAACTCTCACACATTTCAGATGAGTTTGCATCAGGATTTAGACAAGTGATAATCCTACACCATGAAAAACAGCTCCTGGGACAGTTTAATTGTACATCTAAAACTTCTGTGTTTCACTTTATTTTCTTCACCTTACCCTCTTTTTTTGGATTTCTTCTGGGAAAATTTCACCCTCATTCACATCTCCCTCAATCATCCCATTCTGCTTTAGCACAGTTGGCAAACTTCTTACAACACAAAATCTTGGGAACTCGAATATTAACACTGCATAATTTAGGAGAGCCTCCTCATTACACTGCTTCTTCATTTCAATTGTTTGAAATTCTTTTGCACCTACAGGCATATGTAGAAGCCAAACCAGGATCCAAGTGGGCTTACATTACATTATTATTTATTGAATACCAACAGCCAGAGGGTTAAACTAATAATTCAGAATCAATCATTCTTCTTTCAAAATACCTTACAAACTGTACTGACTATATTGTTTCGTAATGCATAATACAGTTTATATTGAAAATTCTTATTACAATAATACTGCATCTGCTGTCATAAGGATTGTTTTAAAATTTTTTTCCCCTGAAATACTCTTAAATTTAAAGTAAGTCCTGCTGGTATCTGAAGGTTAAACTTATAAGACCTCAACATCAACAAAGATAGCCAAAAATATTTTAGAGATTTATGTATTCAATGTATTATACTCCCTTCTCACTATCAGAGTTGCATTTTATGATGAGTAACTATCGAGGCACAGAATACAGTCTATGGTCTGCAGTCATTCTAGTCTGGTCTGCAGTCTTTAAAAAGAAGTCTAAACAATTCCAGGGTTCTGACATTGCCAAAACAGCCAAATAACACAGGTTGAAGATGTCTACAGTGTTCTAATAATTCTTCAAATGCATGATTACTGCATGACAGCCACACTCATGGAGGGCTGTACTGTACCAATCACAATCTAAGTACGGGAGAAGTTCTTTAAGTTTCTAGCAAAGTCCTGCACTGGTATTGTTTGGGCAAAATGAGAATAAAGTCTGAATGGTGTCAATCAACATAGCTCTTTGATTGTCAATACAGATATGTTTGATAACACAGTTGTGAATATAACTTTTTTAGACTGGTTGAAGACGGAAATAATAATGCAATCTCACTGTATGCCATCTTAGAATCAAATAATAGCCTGAAAGAATTCAATTATATTCATCAAGGTGTTTTTAAATTAGGAGATGGAAAGACAAGACAGATGGCAGTTCACCTGCAAAAGTGAACAAAGCTTTTTAAGTGTTTTCTAATGTCAGGTTCTTCTTACTTTGAGACATCTTTCTGGATGCTGAAACTGGAGGCAGCCAAAAAAGACTCAAACTCCTAATCAGTGACCTTAGAAGGTCATATACTACAGCAATAAACATGAAATCAGGTACAAAATTATACTCAAATCTTGCATTATATTAGGCTTCTAGGTTACATATTTAAAAATGCAGCACATTAAAGTCAAATATGGAAGGCCTCTCAAGGGTGAAACACAAGAATGCTGCTATTGACCACACTCTGTGAAAAGGTAAAATACTCACCTACCAAAGACTGAAGCTGACAGGATATCCTAATTAATGTTTTTGAAGTACCTCAGATCTCTGTCTACACAAATTCTGCATAACAGTTGCAAAAAAAAATAGTCAGAATAAAGTTCTGTGCTATATTAAACTACTCACGTTCAGTCCTTCTATGGTAATCTGGTTCTCTAAGAAGTGACAGAAAAAATATTGCAAGACAAAAGATCTGTTTACATAAATTATAATGTTAAGACATGAAGAAAAGAAGATATGGCCATGGTCAGGCTAGAAATTAGAAGCTTCTTAATTAGCTGTGAAAGAGAGAGTATTATTTCAGTAATAAAGCCCATAGGTTTTAAGAGAGATCTAAGCCAGTTTTTGCATGGGATCATACCTCCCAATCACTCTAACCAGTGCCCATGATTTTTTCAATCAGGTACATTCACGGCATTGAGAGATGTTCCCAGAGCTCAAGTCAGCATTGTAAATAAGCAGTACAAGAGAACCATGGTCCTTCACTGCAGACCAGGAGGACTTGTGATGCTGCAAGCAAACAAAGGCCATGATCCTGGCTAGGGAGTTAAACTGTCACCTGGATTCAGTTCACTGCTCTGCTATTCATCTCTCATGTTTCCTCAGGCACATCACCATCCCAAAAGCTTTTCATCTGTGACAGAAATAAATACATATCACTGTCAGAGGTAGGTACAAGGATCAATACTACATGGATTTAAGATACTAGAGTAACAGCAAACATTGAAAGCACCTTTACAGGGTGCTTTTAATTCCAAAATCTCAATTTTTTATGGGCACAGTCTCCTCAGCTCTGTTAGCACACCTATCAGGCATTTGCATTTCAGGCCAGGTGACAGAAGCACTGCTGAGAGGACAGACCAGCAAGTGAGGCAGCTCAGAGCAGAGAGCAGGAGGCAGCCAGGGATGACACACTGCCTGTGTCCTGCTGCCTACTGAGACCAGCCTGGAGCCTGGACCGCACTGCGGCTGCTGCACTGAGGAGAAAGGGACTGTGTGTGTCTGTCTGTGTCTGTCTGGGGGTGTTAGGGGGCAGGGTCAGGCTGGAGGGCAGAACTGGACCCGTCTGAGCATATGGGATTGCTGTCCTCTGCCTCCCATAGCCCCCAGCATGAGAAGCTAGAAGATAAGCACAGCTACTTCTCTGGGTCTTTCTCTGCCTCCTGATTCACTTCCATCCTCCTCCGCTCCTGCCCATGCCAAGAGAAGCACGACTTTGGCCAGGGCTGTTTGGCCATCTCTGGTGGAACAAAATCAGTTTCACCTGCTCTCCTGGGAGGCACTGAGCTGCTGTTGGCTGCTACATCAAACAACAGCTCTGCAACTGACACCATCACAGCTGATTTTTAGTCCAGGTGCTGGCACACAACATGTCTGCTGCTTTGTTACTCTCTGGTGGATGCTGTCTGATGAATGCATCCCCATAAGAAAGCATAGGGATTAGTATGCAGCTTATCTGTATCTAACAGTCAGCCAAAATATCAAAAAGCTATGTATAAAATTGTATCTCTGTGGCTATCCAAAGGAGTCTACACTCTTCTGTGTTTTTCCTATGAACACTGATTTTATAGTATGTTATTCAATTAAGACTTTTTTCATACATATTTTGCAGTTGGAGTCATATATCCAGCTTGGTAGCCTAAAATTCACAGATTGCCTCCAGTATTAAACTTTCACTTTCAACAGGATACTCAGATTTCTGTTTCTAGGAAGTGAAGCTAAATTACAGCTCCCTGTGGGGCATTTCAGAAAATGGCTCTAAACAAGCCAAAGGCAATATCTTAAAGAACAGATCTTTATCACAAAAGCTTATAAATTCACAGTAACTGGCAAGAAAGGAAGGCCATAGAAAATTCAAGACAATAGACTAAATTCAATAAATATGCTTTATTAATGAGTTATTGGAGAGTAGACAGCACTGCAGAAACAGCAGCTTAGAAGACAGACCACTGTCTGGGCTAATAAGAGTTCACACCTATATCTGGCTGTAATTCTCTTATCCCCATACAAAAATCAGGTCTATCTCAAATAATCAAAATATGAGTGTAGGATTTGGACTCTAAGCCCAAAGTTGGCAAAAGGTCAAGAGCTCAGCTCTAACTAGCAGCTGAGGATCTCATTTATATCCACAGTTTCTGCATGTGCATAACAACAGAAAAGAAAGGAAGAAAATTGTTTTACTCACTGATTCACTGGATTGTTTACCTTGAAACCCATCCTGCTTCAGGGCTTGTTTAAGTAATTCTCAGCATAGGGCCTCCTTGTTTTTATAGGACTGAAATTTGAGTCTCTTAAATGCTATGTGATCCCATTGTGTCTGTATTTTAAAATCCTTTAACCTCATGTTAAATTAGTAACATTTAGTGACTTCATCATGAAAGTGGTCATTTGGGGGTCTTGTGTCTGGCAAGGCTTTTATGAATTTTTTGTGGTTTGCTTTTGGTTTCTGAGGGGATTGGTGAGGAATTTTGGTTAAATACTTGGGCCCCATCAATCTTTTCATTTTGCTTAAGTAAACAATTTCTTTTGAATACAAAATTCTTGCTAAATTCTTTAATCAGCTTTTGCTCAGAAACTCTTTATTTCTATCTGCATTACAAATGTAGGATTTAAACAACCTATGAATTCAGCATAAGCAGCAAGTCATCTAGTCAGTCTGCCTTTCCTCTCAGGGATGCAACTACTGTATTCTGTAGTTCTGAAGAAGGGAAATAATAGGATTAGAAAAACATTGAGGAGAAGGGGATGTCAAACAAAAGAAAAGCATACTGTGGTTCTAAAGCAGTCTCATCTAGTACTGGGAATTGTAATCCATTTGTGCTAAAGACTTTGCCTCTGCTAATTAAACAAAAAAAACCATGAAAGACTTGTATAGTTTGATATTGTAGTGTGGCCTACAGGGAAACGTAATTAAAACACATTTGAGAGTGTTGATTTTGGCTTGGATGGAGTTAACTTCTTTCATAGTAGCTATTAGGGGCTGTGTTTTTGGTTTCTGCTGAAAACAGGATTGATAAGACAGTTATATTACCTATTGCAGAGCAGTACTTACATAGAATCTATGCCTTTTCATACTGTCCTGCCAGCTAGGAGGCCAGGGGTATATGAGAAGGTGGAAAGCAACACAATTAGGACAGCTGACCCCAAGTGACCCAAGGGATATTCCAGACCATATGGCATCATGCTCAGCAGTAAAACTAGGAGGAAGTTGGCTGAGGGGCCACACTCAGAGATTGGCTGGGCATCAGGCAGTCAGTGCTGAGCAATTGCTTCCATTTCTATCACTTATCTTTTTGGAGTTTTATTCTTCTTCTTTTTTTTTTTTTTCATTACTACCACTATTATTAAAAGAAAAATAATTAAACTGATCTTATCTCAACCCAAAAATTTTCTCACTTTTACCTTTCCAATTAACTTCCACCTGTCCTGCTGGAGAAGGGAGTGACTGAGCAGCTCTGTGGAGCTTAGCTGCTTGCTGGGGTTAAACCACAACAGAGTAAATGCAATTTTAGTCATTAATAAGCAATCAGTACAGTCAGTCATACAAACACACCATTATTTAAGAATAAGAATGTATGAGAAAGCCAGCAATGAAATAACCTTACAGATCCCATACTCACTATACTCATATACCAAAAAAAGCACGCCCAACTACTTTAGAAAAATTTTTCTATATGTCTTTGAAGGAAATGCAAAAATGTGATTCAACAGGAATAGCTAATTTCTGTAAGCACTTTCAGCTCTTATGCTTTGTATCACCATTAATTAATTTTATTAGAAACAGAAATACTATTTAAATAAGTTAATGTAACATCAGATGTACTGTGGAATTTTTTTAAAAGAAAAGCTTTGCAGTCTATTTTCTTCATCTTCAGACACAAATCATGGGGGTTTTTTTATGTACTCTTGTATTGGCTCAGCTTCAGATACTAGGCTAAATAAGCATTCACTTAAGACTTACTTCTGTTGAGTGAGAGCGGTATTGAGAAGAATGACCTTCTCTGCATATTAAAGTTTACATAAGAAAGGTGAAAAACTGTTTGTGACCTTGTAAAAGGCCATTCTTTCCATTTAAACAGAGCTGCAGGCAAGCACAGAGTATCCTGAATGGTCTTAGGGTTGTGTGCTAATCATGCTGAAGTCTGTAACTGTGAGTGAATAGCATCTGAATATTGGTCAAGAAAACACACAAAATAAAAGCTAAAACCTCTGTCTACTGATAATCCATCGGCTTTAAATCAAAAACTATTTTGAAGGCTTAGGGTATTTCTCCTATTAAGTCCAAACAAAAACCAGAAATCTAATTAAGCCAAACCAAAATGAACCATACCACACCTCCTCTCTGCTCTCCTCCCACGCAAAAAAAAAAAAAAAAAAAAAACCCCAAAACAAAAAAAAAAAAAAAAAAAAAAAAAGCCCACAACTCGAAACAGAGAAACAAAAAACCCCAACCACTTTTTGCTCAGAATGTATTATTTTCCTATTCCTGGAGTATGAGCTGCAAGTCTCAGAACAAGGACAATTGGGATTTCAAACACAGAGTCCAATGAGACTGTGAGATGCGAGACATCAGTGTGTCTCACATGTAGATCAAGGTAATTCAGATGAGAATTCACTGTTTTGGAGATGAGCTGAAATCAAAGCGGGATGAGAGCAATTTGACATTCCCACTTGCTGCAGTTTGAAAAGACAACCAATGTTTACAGAGGTTTGCTTATTGTTCTCACAATTCCTTTTCTTGGCCAATTCTTGTGTGCAAACACCATAACAACACAGTATAATAAGCCCAACCTGCTTTAGCCCCCTGCATTCCCCAGAGCACATTCAAACAAGGCTTATGCAGTTTGGCCCAGATGCGTGCACATTTCCATGTATCGAGGTAAGCAGAGAAAAAGCCAAGATCAAAGCCTCTTCTCTCCCAGGTGAATCACAGAGCTACACACTCACCCTTCCACCCCACTGAGCTTAGCTATTCGTGAGACACAGGATGTTCATCCTATCAGAAAATACTACTCAAGCAGGGTAAAGCTGTGAGTGAATATTTTGGAAAATGCTGCTAGAAAGTACTGTAAACAAGTACTTGTAAGTGTCCCTCTGCTCTCTACAGAAAACAGGATGTTGAGGTGTGGAGACAACACAAATGCTCACAGAGAAATACAAGTTACTGAATATTTCTAACCCTCTTGGCTGCAAAATAAATACTAGCAAAAATCATGAAGAATTCATCAAGCTTTATTTTTTAGAGCCATTCAAGCTTGCAGCATTTGTAGTTTCATTAGCCAGCTATATCACTGGTCTGATCAAGCTCTGCTTCATACTACCACCAGATGTGATCAAGTTTTGCTTCATATGATTTCCACCAGACTGGTCCCTCTTTGAGTATTTCCAGGGCTCATCCAGAAGGACTTGCCTGATGACTAATCTCCCTGCTTGTGTCCCTGTGCTAACCTTACAGATTAACCCTCAACTCCACCAGCCAGTTGTCTCCCCAGTCTGCATGCCAAAAAGGAGAGCTATTCCTCAACCTAACCATGTCACACTGGAGGTATTCAACACCTAGAATTAAAAGCAAAACTGTTCGCTATGTAAGTATGAAAAATACATTATTCTGGAGATGGCTAAGTCTTGCAAACATGCAGAGCTTCTCATCCTTTTAAGCTGTACCTTAAGTATTTTCATGACATCTCAGTGCATCTTGAATTACTTCTGAACTCTGGAGCCTTTTCAGTCCAGCTCATCTTAACAAGACCAACATTAGCCATGTACACACAGTTCCTCTCTTCTTACCTACAGTGTTCTGTGACAGGTTTTCCAGGTGATCCTGGGAGTTTCTCTATATATAAAAACCTTGGCCTCTTTATTCTGTGTTTAGGTATATTCCACCCTCTTCCTGCAGACTGATAAAGTACTCATTTTTGGTCAAGGGACAGTCACTAAAATTTAAGTATTGTCCTGAGGCTGAAGGGTATATTTTGGAAAACTTGTCAGTAAATGCAGATAAATATTTGCCAAGAAATATTCACAAGACAGCAGTTTTCCTAACTACAGAATAATTCTGTAATATTGATTGGAATTCACATAGAATATCCAAACTCCCCTAACCATACTATGTACCTACTGATGTCTCTTTGAGCTGCTGCAAGGACAGGCAGCATCCGCAGTTGTTGCTAAAAGTGCATTTATATAACAATATAAATGTATCTACTCTAATTTTGGCTCCTGCTGGCAGGGTAAAGTATTTGCAGCTAAAATACAAAGATTGAATTTTTTCTAAACAATTTATTCTTACTTACTGTACCACCAACCATACTCACATATGAATAAAATGCAAGGGATTTTAATATTTTCAAGGGATGTTAATATTTTCAGGATATATTTCAAATCTCAAATATGTTCAATTACAGCTTAGTTAATTTTCTAAATTTCTTCTGATTGTTCTGCCCCTGCACTGTAAATAATGAGAAGCTCTCTGCTCTGACTGCAGTACAGACTTTTCCCTTTCACTATTAATAATCCCATTGAGAAATATTAAGCAGCCCTGCAAGATTTGTTTAAGCTTCATTATTTTCCTAATTTTCCAAAACTGAATATTTCCATTGTTACTACAAGGATAGGTTATATTGAATATTGCTCCTGTCAATTAAAAAAAAATTTTCACATTCATAAATATTTCCATGCTATACAGTAGCAGAATAAAGTGTCAGAGGAGGATGACTATCCCTCAAAATAGACATTAAATTCCTTTTCATTCCTTCAGTTTATGTTATGTTAAGGTTTGGGATTTTTCTTTTGTTTTGTTTTAACTGGTTGCCATGTGAACTGGTAATAAAGTATGCAGCCTTCTATACCTGTTAATGTTTTCCCATTTTGAGAAAAGAGAGGCAGCTTTTAATGTATCTCTCTCTGAGAACAGATTGTGTTGCAGACTCGACCCCAAGAAGAATTCAAAAGAAGAATTCAAAATATCATAAGCAATTTGGTAAAACTGCAGCTTGCACCTAGAAAATCTGCCAACATGCTTTAATTTGGGAGCAAATCTACTGACTTTATAATTCCAAATACAAAATCATTGCTAACAGGACTAATAGCAAGTGCTATCAATGGAATAGCTCTTGAATATTGGGATTTGGTTATTCATCTGAACTTCCTGAAAATTGAGCATTTATTAATGAAAAACTTTTATCATTAGTATTCAACCTCTGCACAAACCACATTATCTTGTAGATTAAGAATTAAGTAAAATGCATAGGAATACAAAAACATTTGTGATGGAGACGGAAGAAGGAAAAAAAAAGAAACATTCCTTACAGGAAAACAACACATAGATTAATGCCAAAAAAACCAGGATTGCTAAATATGATGGGAAGGAACTCATACATTCCAGCCATATGCTGAGACTAATCTCTTCTAGCAAAACTGCATTCAATACAAGTGTATCTGGAGAAGAGCTCTTAGCTGGGTACAAACCACAGACACTTATACTCAGTTTGTAAGGGGAGGAAATGGAAGAACAAGAGGGAGAGGAAAAGCTATATTAAGAAGTCAAATTGCAGGAGCACTTTGACTGCTATCACAAACTGAAGAAGATCTTCAAAACTGAAAACCTGCCATTAATCTCTTATTTACATGGAAAGCACATGCTTCTTTTTATCTGAAATACTTACTGTAATGACAGGAGCTGAGACTAGACTGATAAACACAATATGTCTGGTTATCAAGAAATTTAAATTTCTCATCTAAATTTGGGGTTGAAGCTGATATTTGCTTACTGTGAGCAGATAGTGCATCTGCTCAGTGAAACTTATGTTCCTATCATTTCTACTGCTAATAGCAGTGGTGAAACAGCATTTTCATGGGGTCCATTTTTTCAGGAACCAGTCATTTCTAAGGGGGAGGAAGTCCACTTACTGAATTGGTCCCAAAATCAGAAATTATAAACCTCAAAAGTTTACAATGGTGAAGTCCAGGAAGAAGCTAGGCACAAATCTGTAACATTCATTCAAACATTTTTAAGCTAAAATTGTTCTGAGTGAAGCATGTGAGCTAAACAAACAGATATTTTATGATGTAACTGTTCTGAAGAAATTTTCAGGAAGGACTGTTTTTTTCTGCATTTTTAATCACACTTGGTAAACACGGCAGCTGTATACATCTGCTTCATTCTATGCATGTCTGCTCTAAAAGTGAGTGACTGAGTGCCCATGTTTATTTATCAGTTTATTTAATTTTTTAAGAGTTCTGAAAGCATGTGTGATCTTTAACAGAAGATTATGTGCTCCTTTCAGCAGCTCTGCTGCATGAAGAAAAACAGCAATATTTCTGCTTTGCTTAACCAGCTAAGTCAAAGTCAGGGAAAATAGGAGGCCATGACAGCATTCATGCAAGAAAGACATAAAGTCATCTCTAGTTGCATTTTGGTCTGAGTGTTTTTTTGTTTTGTTTTGTTTTTTTCAGTGTACTCTGCCATGTAATTTGCTTGCTTTGTTATAGGTTAACATACAAGACACACTTCTACTTTGATCACAGCATTGATTTTGGTGGTTGGTCTCGGTATGGGTACTCGTGGTGTCCAATGTAGCACTTTAGAAAGCAAATGCAGAAGACACACTAACAGCAATTCAACCTTAATCACATAATTTATGTAAAAAATTGGTTTTTTTCACACTCTGTGTCCATCTTAATGTCTCTCTTATTTATATAAAATTCCCACTGATTACACAGATGATGGTAATTACACTAAATCAATCTATGGGAATGCTGCCAAAGACACATAAACCCAGGTTCTGCTGTTCACATGTCATATAATGGGGATATCAATCACAGTGCCCCAAATTGAGCTCAGAGTTTATATTATTTCAACATGCACACATACTCTTGCATTTATGCATGATTAGGCCACAATTTATTTATTGATCTGCAAGCAAACTCATTGCAGTGGAGTAACTTTAAGTACGCTTGTAGAGAAGTGTCTAGGTATATCACAAGATTTTACTCATTTGTTCTTTTAACACCACAGAGTTACACATAAAAAAGAGGTAGGTAATGTCAACATCATGTCTTGAAGAGTAAACACATTTCCATTCCTAATACATGAACAAAACATGTTGATTCTTGAAATAATTCATTTTGCTCCTTATTTTGAGAACACACTCTTCACCAACAGTTGAATGTCATGAGGCCTGTGAAGGTGTGAGTCAGGATTGACAGGAGGACTGAGTGACTACCTACCCCTCATATTTTGAATGCAAGGCCATTCTGCCAGCTGCTCGTCATTAAGGTAACATTGCACCTCTGAAACTAGTTGGTTTATATTTTAATGGTACCCTACTGCTTGACCCCAAACCTTACATTTGCTGAATCAACACTATCACAAAACAATGAAGTCTGACATAGCGTCAATGTTTTAATACATGGTGATTCATTATGACAGGGCACTGAAAGCCCTGTGGCATGTGCAGAAAAGCTTTAAATAGTACATAGTTGTTAACTTATTTTAATTAAAAAGGCAAATGCACAAGAGAGATGAGAACAATCTTTCTGTATCAGATCAGTTTTATTTGCTCCACTTACCAGCACAAAATTGTTCTGGTTCCATTAAGAAATTCTATTTTTAAAAAATGTCTTCTTCCCTACTTTCATATTTTCCTTTCTTTTCTACATGGCATATCTAAAGGCATACAGCTCCTGGCTGCAAATACTACAGAGGATCACTAAATATAGGACAGCATAGAAATATGTTGAATACATTTGTCAGCACTGTATTAAAACAGAGCTGCATAGCAAAACGATTCCCTTATTGTTAATATATACTGGCTTTATCACCTTTCCAAGGTGAGAGCACCCACACAGGTGTCATAATCAGTGACATTTTTGCAAAGTGTTTCAGATATTTTATTTATTTTTTTCCTCCATAAAATGCATGCTGGAAATGTGCTAATGAAGGTTACATTACTTTTTAATTTTATATTATTAGCAGAAATTCAGTATTTCATTTCATACTACAGAGGTCTGAATCCCCCTTGTTTGAAGTGCTGCCAGCACAGCTGCAGAGTGCATCTCAGATTAATGGAAGCCATGACAAACAGAATGAGTTAACCCAGTGCAAACTTTCCATCAAATATGCACAGCAGGTAAACAACTGCAAACTTCCATATTTTTTCTGCACTGGGAAGTCATTGCAGATGACATTAAGTTGCTATGTTGCAGGGGACATCAAAGCAGTGTCACATCAGCAGAAAAAAACAGAAATAGCACAAGAAATATCTCCACGAACTATTTTCAGCTTTCTCAGGAAAACTACTGTGAAGCTGCATGGTAGAGCTAAAAAAATTACAAGAGTTTGCAGAAATGGACCAATGTTTCTTAATGAATAACCTTTCAGCTTCATAACAGCTCTGCAGAAGTGCTGTAGAATTCTCTACTTAAAAAAAAGGAAAAAAGGAAAAAAATAATAAAAAGAGAAACAAATTTTGCAGATACAACCCCATAATTGATCTTTTATCTTTGAACACAACTGTGAGATCCACAGCGTCTCCTGAAAATCTCACATTAAGAACAAAATTGCCAGAAACCATCCCTTCACCAGTCTTTAAAATAAACTAGTTACTTTTATTCCTTACAGGTAACAGAAGCTTCACTGTGCAAGCCAAGTTGTGATGAGGCATGTTTTAGCACCATGACTGCAAGGGAAGGCAACTCTTGGAACACACATTTAATCTGCTCTGTGCTACCAATTGCTGTTTCTTTAAAATCTGTTCCAGACATTGGCAGGGTTCACTGTCTGCCTACAACGTGTTCTACAGCCCTTGAACAACTAAGAAGCATTGCAGGGGAATCATCTTACTGGTATTTTTGAAATCACTGGAAAGGAGTTTGTCCATCACCAGTGTCAAAAAGCTCAACTACGCTCACATCAGAAATTACAAATTTTCATGACGATTTTAGTAAAAGTACTTTTACCATTGAAAATACAAATGAAAGACAACTTGGTGCGGGTTAGCACAATTTACGTCTGAACATCTCAACAATAATCAAATACAGGTATATTATTTTTTTTCTTAACATTGGTTACTTATTGAAAACACATATTTAGGTTTTAATAGTAATAAAAACAAATCAAACAAACAAAAAATCCAAATTCTCTTTCCCTTCATGACTGGATATTTGTATTAACTCTCTCCTGTTCCCAGCAAATTACTTGGGTCAAGTACAAGATACTCTTAATAGCATTTGTTATCATGCAGACTTCTGTCAAACAGCAGTATCTTACATTTCCAGTGGCATTTCTTATCTTTAAATGTCCATGTAAGTCTCCTGGTTTTAGCAGATATCTTGCCTACTGCTTTTTCTTTCTGACATGTAAATCAATAATCCTCCAATCAAATTAGTCATACTTAAAAAGCTTACACCTATCTGCTAATTCACAATTCTAAATGACAGATGAAATGCAATGTTATATGAATTATCTTACACAAAAGACAGTATGTTCTCTACACCCATGGTATAAAGGACACAAAGTAATGAGATTAAATTTCAGCAAGAAAGATTCAGGTTAGAAACAGAAAAATCATCCAAGGAACCAGGACACCTGAAACACTCAAGCGGGGTGCTTAAGGGTGCTGTGACACACCTGTCATTGGAAATACCTAAGAGCATAAACAAAAGTCTCGAAGTGTTAGAGGTCAGTTTTGCTGTGGGTGAGACAGACTAAGTAACTTCTTGTACTCCTTTCTACCCCAAACATTCTAGAATGTGCAAGAAACATGGAAAATACAAAGTTCAAAAATTGGGCTAAAATAGCTTATGCTACCATCTAAATTACTATTTGAACTTATCTCTAGAACCTACTTCATTCTTTAAACACCTGTTAACAAAAAGCACATTCCTCTGGAATGGATATTTCTTAAGTAGAAAGTGGTACAATGCAGGGGAAAGCAAAAGCATCCAATATAACCAGTAGTACAAGAGATGAGACATTCACTTTTATTCTTGCCCAGTTGGGATTTAAAAACTCCTAAAAGTTATGAGTCACATGGCTTAGGTGAAAAGAATTATAAAGAAAAGTTACAAAGTGCAACATTTCTTAATATTATTTTCATTCATAACAGCAAGATCTCATTAAAATATTAATGAAAATGCCTCTGACATATAGCAAAGTAGCTTACACATATCACCTATACTCACGGCTTCCATTTGTCCAGAGATTATCTTCATACCATTAGCTACATATTTTGATATCAGAAACATTTGAAATCCAGTAAAACAAGAAAAACTTTAAAAGCACACACATATCCAGAAACAGAAGTAACCCAAGGAAATCTGGATCCATGTTCCAGGGAGCCAAAGCACCACAGCACCACGGCAGCAATCAAACACTTGCTCCACTCCAGCAAAGAGGATCACCATGTGCAGTCATCCCCATGTGCACCCCTTATATCTACACTGCATTTCTGACCTGCCAGTGCAGCTCTTTCTGCAGTGGCACCATAATAGCCCAATCCAAAGGCATGATCCAAGCTACGAAAGCTTCTGTAGTCATAACTGCTACTAATACCTGCACTTGCTAAGCTCAACCTGAGTTCACTATGGTCAGGACATAATACCATGAGCAATTGAGTTGTAACACATAAGGATGAAGGTGGTGAATGATGCTGATTGCAGGGCTTATAACCCTCTCAGCTGGCCCACCAGCAGCTGAATGAGGATGTGAATTCAGGCCTCCAAGGAGCAGGGAAAGTGATTATGCTCTTTTGTCCTGCTAGCAGAATGCAACTTGGCATGATATTTCTGTGTTTAACAGCACCCCTGTCTTGCAACATTTTCCTCTGGGCATATAAAAAATCCATCCACAAAGAAATTTTAACCCTCTCCCACACTATGAAAAGATGAATGGTGATACAATTAGAGGAGACTGAGAAGTTACATTTGCATCCTAACAGAAGTTATAACAGTATAGAAATTATAGGAATAAAAGATAGTTGCTGTTTCCTGAGTGGAATGTGATTTGCATGCTCAAAACCTACTCCTCAAATGAACATGGTTCATTAAAGCGTAATAGTAATATTAAGACACACCTCCATCCCAAAGTTACTCAACTCCACGGTAGGACCACCCCTCACTGGGCCTGTGCTCTATATTCTTTTTTAATTCTATCTTTAAAAGCGAAGGGAGACAATTTTACACCAATCAATAACAAAGGTATGCATGACTAGAGTCACACAAGCTCCACCTAAACATAAAGAAATAACATAAAAATAGAATGGGGGAAAGGTCAGGGAAGACTCCATTGTAACTTCTGGGATCAGCTGATGGGCTGAACCTGTCTTGTGCCCCATAGGGATGTCTATTGGGTAAGAACCACTCTACATGTGCTGAATACTTTTTGGGGATTGGAACTTGTGTATTGCTTTGAATGCATTTTTGCACTCAGTACTATCATCAACAATCCCTGAACCTTAACCTGTCACAATTTTATATTAATAAAGAGTGCTATTCCATAACCATTGGTGTGAGTCCCCCACAGGCACTGGCAGTCACCTACAGCAGGGAATATACCCAAATAAAAAGGAAGACACCTGCTGAGGTGTCTCCCTTGTGTTGTTGATCTTTTTCCCTCAGTCAGTCACACTACCCTCCAATCCAGCAGGACTGCACAGTGGAGGGTCCCCATCAGACAAAAGGGTCTTTTCCAGCTTTCCTGGGGTGCTGAAACCTCATAACAGACGAGTTAAACACTAAGGGTCAGGTCAATCTCCCCACACAAAGGGTGAGGGAAACCTCCCCTTTTCACCTAACACACACCCCTTTTTCTTCATTCTTTCATCACTTTAGAATATTTTACTGAGAATTATTTGGCAAAGAATAATTTCTTTTAGTCTCTTCTAGCCCTTGCCACTTAAAAGCTGCTATAATCAAATTCTAACTCTATTTTCAGATTACAAAGTAGTCCATAAGATTAAAAAGTTAAGAAGACACATCTAACCTCTGTGCCTAAAAAAATATTAATGGACAAATTGCCTGCTTTATGGGGACAAGGAAGCTAAGAAAAGTTCTCTGATGACAGTTACAAAAGAAGCAAGGTTTCCAATCTTCAAAGCCACATGGAAAAGATCAGTAAAACACTCTGGTATTTAATACTTTAATGTAAGCCTCTATAATTAAATGTTAGATTTTCTATTAGAGAAATTATAAGATTAAAGATGAGTTGATCAAAGATTCAAATTAATTTGACAATTTTAAATACTCTAATAAAGATGTTCTGTTGATTCTTAAACTAGCAGCACATACATTAAGAATATTTCAGAGAATGCCTCATCACATTGTGAACTAAAGTATATTCTTCTGTACTAAGCATAAAATTCTGCTCTTTTAGGGGGAAAAAAGAAAAGCACACAAAGAGTTTCTGCTGATCTCTGCAGGTTAAAAGTGTAAGAAAACTTATACTCTATCCTTTGAATTTTCTCAGGTTAATTGCACTACACCCACAAAATCACTTTCCTAGAAAATGGTATTTTAACAGACCCATACCTCTTCAATTGTATTTTTTATTCATTGTCATGTTGAACATATTTCTCAGCAGAAGATCAAACCTGAATCAACAATGCAAACTTCACCTTGTTTCCCACCATGTGTAGTACGTGATGCATAGGCCTATCAGGACAATGAGGACATTCCCTTTTTATGACAGCTAAAAGGGGAACTTCTTGGACATCATAAACAGCTTCTTTCATCTTACCCTGTGTAAAAGAGTAAACTATAAGAAATAACTAAAACACAACAGCTTTAGTAAAACAATACAAATGTTATATTCCTGACACCTAGGAGAGAGGAAATGTCAATGGCATGAAAAAATTAGTTCTTAAAACAGCTGAAGTTGTATAGCCCAGCTAATGGATAAGAATAAAACAAATAGCACTCTGAAACTTTGTTCCTGAATGCATTAAAAAGACTTTTTTACAACAAAAAGAAGAATTAAGATAGCTAGGTATGATCCTTAAAGCCTAAAAGTAGTGCTGTGGAAAAGATAGGCTCAAACAATTTTAGAGTTTTCTGGACAAGCATAAAATATTAAAAGCACAAGTAGCTTGAAGAAGAATAGAAACCTCTAGAATCTGGAATTTAAAAAGAAAAAAAAAAAAGAAAGAAAAAAAGAAAAAAAGGTGTAGCCAGATAGGGTAAAAAAAACTGTGCTGCTTTTTCAAGTTCTGCAAACCATGGCAAGCAGCTCTAGCTGAAGGTAGCTGCTTCCATTTGCAAACATGCACTTCACTTAGGAGTCCTTCATTTTTTAGTAATTTCTAATGCTCACAGTAGTATCATTAATGTTGGGAAGATTTTTGGGGGCTTTTTTTTTTTTTTTTGGTCAATTGTTCATCATTCACTTTGTTACAATTTTGTAGGTGCTTTACTTCAAAATACTTTTATATTCCAGTATTTTATTTCTTTTTTAAATTTTTTTCCATTACCACTCTGTCTTTGAAATGCTTTTACAATTTCTATCTTCCCTCTTTCCTCCGGCTTCCACTTGCTTGTTTTCTAGACAACTGTTCTAAGTGTGAGCTCTGGAAATGTGAAGAGACATCTGCAGTTTCTTCTTCATGCAGCAGAGCCTTGGGTGGATCTATCAGGAATTTCTCCATATTACAGAAGAAAAGAAGAAAAGAAGTTACATCTCTCAGGCTCAAAAAGGCCAGGAACATTAGAATTTAATATATTATAACTAACTCTTTACAGAGAGAAAACTCAAAGGAATCAGGTATCACAGTATAGAAAAACAGAGTCTTTAGAAAAGTCTCCACCAGCAGATCTTGATGTTAGGTTTGACTTCAGCTTGCACAGGAGCATAGGAAGGGACAGGGAATTCTTCAAAATCCCTGATGGACTCTCAGAAACCTCTCCCCAGCCTGCTGGGGCTGATGCTGATCCTGGTGGCACTCAGCCTTCTGGTAGTATCTGGATCATTATCTCCCTCAGTACTCAGGAGCCGGCACTAACAGACAGTTGTGACATCCAGTGAAAGTGGCAAAACACAGAGATTTCCTTATGTTTTGTTCTGAACTTCCTTCCATGAAATTTTACCTTGAAATTCTATAAATATATTATTAAATCAATATTTTACTACCTGAGATGCGTCACCTATTCAACATTTCCCAGCATGTAGTGTCAGTAAAATCAGTATTTTCCACCCACCTATTAACAACCATGTCTGTTATTGCTGATTCACCAATTTGTGTCAATCCTTTTGGCTGAAATTGCTATTACTAACCTATTACATAATTAATCACTAATTTAGACATTTCTCTCTATTTTCTTTATGAAGTTCTATGAATGCATTTAATCCAATAAAGAAATTGGAATGTTTTCTGGGAAATTCAGACTTCATTATATAGTATGATCTTTTTCCTGTTCTCAGTGGTTCATAATGAATGAATAAACCTGATTTCAAGATTCCTGTTAAGGAGGAATATCCTGTCACCCAGCCAGTGACCTGTTGCAATATCTATTATTAGATGCAGTATTTAATTAGGATATACACTCAGGAGATCTGCTTAATCAGGATGTCTCCCAGTGAACACATTTAGGTCCATCAACATTCATTGGCAATGACTTTCATAATGGGGACAGTAACTTTCCTTAATTGGGATATCTTAGCGTGAGTCAGTGTGTTAATCTAAGTCTCATAGTACTTCCCTGACAAGAGCTTTCAGATTTTCTCATGCTGTGACAGAAAACACATGAAATATGTATTGCCCTGGTTTCGGCCATGAGAGTCAACTTCTTCCTAGTGGCTGGTACAGTGCTGCATTTTGGTTTTAATATAACAGCAAATGTTGAGGACACGCTGATGTTTTAGTTGCAGCTAAGCAGTGCTGACCCTAAGTCAAGGACTTTTCAGTTTCCCATGCTCTAGCCCAGTCTCTCATTTTTGGAACAGGAGGTCAAGCAGTTAATACTCAAATAGTTTTCCTTCTACCTTTCTGCTTCTTGGGATGACCCTTTTTACCTTCATGGATGGGTATGTAGAGAAGACTGTAAGCCAGTTCACATGATGCGCAGTTATTTGATTGCCTGCTTTTCTCTTCTACACCTTTTTAAAACCCTCTTTTCCTATCTTGAGAACCACTTTAGGCTCATCAACAGGGCCCGGTTGTGAGAGCTGATGATCAGAACAGACCGAAGGTCAAAAGCCATAATTTCTCACAGGAGGTCAGAGTTTAGAGCTGGCTAAAGAAAAATTACTCTGTATCCACATATTAGAGAAGAAAAAAGCAAGCAGCTGTGCTATGTGCCTTGATTAAACTGCCTCTTTATTCATCACCAATTCTGCCAGCTTCAGTTGAAGAAACGCTACCAACAGACAATTTTAAAAAGAAAAAGAAACAAAATCTCCACCCTTTATGTGCACATATTCCAGTTCCATCTCCAAGAACATCTACTGAAATATTATGAGCTAGAAATTTGCTGCTCATTGACAATCTAAGATAACCAGGAGCTTATTGATCTCTCCTTTTCCTCCACTAAGAGAAAGAATGAAAAAGAGCTGCTGTTGTGATGAAATGCACCACACTTAAAACCAAGTATAATGCACAAAAATAAAAAGTTTAGGAATAGCTGAGTTACTGTCAGCACAATATCAGTGAATTACTTTTCTTTTTTTTTCTCCCTGCCCAACCTTTGCCCCTAAATTCAACAACAGATGGAAAGAAAGCAAAAGATACGAACATCCTGGGAATGCACGAAATCCTGTGTGATTGTACAAGCATATCCACAGAAGCAGATGCAGTCACTTGTTCACTTGAGGTCTGAGCTGGCTGGATATAGGCCAGCTCCAGTCCAAGACTTACAGAACCATGTTACCTTGCTATTATTTTAGGATTAGCACTGTGATAACACATCCTGCTGGCTTGCATTCAGCTGTCTGAGAGCACAGATGGAACAGGAGCACAACTGTCCAAACCTGTACATGTAAACATGGTCTGCATGTCACTGCAGATCTCCATTTGAGGAGCTAAGACAGGAACTCCATGTTCCTGTATACACAATGAATTCTCCCTTTCCTAACATCCACATAGGAAGTAATGACACAGGAAATTGTTCCCATGAGCACAGGTATTAAAGCAATGAGAACCTAGCTTACAGCATCTTCAAAGTATACTAATTCTACCCACTTACCCAGTGCCCAGTTGTATCCTTTTCCACCCCCTGAGGGTTTTTTAACTTGCATTATGCCCAGGATAGATTCTGAGGCCACAATATGTGACCTAATACAATATTTCATGCCCAGACAGTTAATACCTGGTAGCATATTAAAGCACCATTTCTTGATTCAAATCTCCCTGAATAGAAATTATATCAATAGAAAGAAATTACATTACAAATTTCTTGTCAATTCATATTGATATTTTGTATGGAAGGTTCCCATGTTATGCTCCTACATGGCAGGGTACTTGAGGAAATTCTAGGTGGAAACAGCATTCTGCCCTCTAACTGGTAACTGGAGTGTGGGTGGCAGTTTATTTAGAGAGACTGCTTGATCAGAAAGTCGTTCATGTCTGATCCTTCTCCTCTTTCAGCATTCAGTATTGAATGTTTTGTAAAATGAAAAGGTTTATATGACCTGTTCCATTCAGTTCCTATTCTGAGATGCAATTCTTTTATTTTAAAGAAACTCTAGAACTTATTATTAACACCTGGTATTATCTCCTGCACAGTATACTCTACACCACCTAAAAGTTTCCAATTCAAACCCATATTTGAGGTCGAAATGGTGAACTCTATTTTCTTTTGTTTTCTGCTTAGCTTCTGAATTCCCAGATGCAGAAATCATCTTTTTGCACAAGTTACCACACTACTAGCACTCTACAGCGTTCAGTTAAAAAATTTCCAGGCATGGCTGATGGCATTCAGCAGTGGAATTATCTTACTTTTAGCTATTAAATAATGCAGTGTTTTTTGTTCTACAAAGGATATCTTCATTTCCTGAAAAGAGAAACACAGACTAGTTCAAAACACCTCTTGACCTTCTCTTCAGTGAGCTCCTTATGTTTCCCAACATAAGATCTACCTTCCAGCTCTTAAACGTTTTCTTTCTCTGAACCATCTATTTTAACTGAAGGACTCAAAACAGAATACACTATTTCAATATTAGTCTCACTAGCATGTGTAGAGGAAATATCTCTTTGCTATTCTAATACTTTATTTATATAACTAATAATGCTTTTATAACCCAGCTAGCCAAAGCTCCTTACTGGATATTTTGCTCCTTGTACTGCCCTGCATTTAAATCAAAATCATGTGGCTTAGGTGCATACATATTTTCTGTTTGATCAATACTGTTCATTGGTATAACTTGTTCTGAACATTCTATAATTTACTTTGTTTTACTGTTTCATTACCATTTGCATTACCTATAAACATGAACAGCTCCCCACCCAACAAATCCTGCCCACCTCAATATTTTATATTGATACATGGGAAATACATCTCTGCTTCTGTCCAAATCATGCACAGATTCTTTATAGCAAGTTTTGCATAGTTTATGCACTGAACTAATTAAGTAAGTTATAGCCCTTTCAGTTATACACTGTACACCTTGCATAATGTCTGAGTTTACATACCAGTGTAAGTCTTCTATCTAGGAGGCTAAACTCTCCATACTGAAGACCTTCCAGAAGACACCAGATTTTTTCAAGACTTCACAAGCCACCTGAACAGATTAGCCTTGCACCTTCACTAAGTAAGAAAATGAAAGTTAGACCACAGGATTCTCCTTTCTTCATCCTACCTCCACCTGCAGTCTATTACATGTGACAAGACATCCATAGGGTAGTATCACAGTTCTGTGGCACTGTCTGCACTCCTGTTTCTGCAGTTGGTTGAGAAAGGAGTTAGGATTTGTCTGAAAGAGACTCACTGTGAGGTGCAAAAGGCAACATCAAGCATAAAAACAACTAGAACATTAAACTGTCTTGCCAGACTCTTGCTCAATTTTGCACAATTTATTAATAAGACAGATCTTGGTATTTTTTCTCACTTGAAAGTCTTTGAATTCATCATATTAGAATGAAAACTCCAGTTTCAAGCCCTGATTGGTATTTTTGAAAAATACTCTTGCAATATCCACACAGTCAAAGTATCTGCCAATGCCTGTGCTATGTGTATATGCTTATGTGCACAAACACACAGAATGGTAACGCTTCTGTGGAATTTGACAATTAAGTTTAAGCAATCACACTGCGGGGTCCAAGGTTATCTACTATAAACTTTTTATATACCACATTATTAACCACTTTATATATCAGATTATTAACCTGGTCAAAATAATGTCAGCACTGCAGGAAATATCTTTGGTCATTTCATCAAGTGAAAACGGTTGAATTAGATTTGGGAAGAAAGGTTGACTGACAAGTTCTCCCCATTCTGGATTCCTATTTTAACTCTTAAATACAAGTCTGCTCATTTTGAGGAACCTAAAGTTTGCTTAAATGCTGTTCAAGCAAGCTAAGAGCTACTCCATGTGCACATGCAGAATTTTCATAAGTTCTACAAACATGCCTTCTATCCAAGAGCATTTGTTCAACCACAAAAAAGTTGGAAAGACATAGAAATGGAGAATTTATGAAGCAAATACACTTTTGTTTGGTTTTATTCAAAGAAGATAAAAAGTAAGGTTAAAACTTCCAAAAAAACTATGTTTCTCAACATCTTCTGAGCCTTGCTCATCACAGTGATTCTGACTGGCGACACATAGCATTTTACAGTTTTTCCTGAAGCTGAGAAGCTTCTTGAAGCTGAGAAGATGTCAGTGGGAGTTGATGATGCTGAGTGATCTTACCAGCACCTTAAATAATTGTATGCTGCATTGCAGATCTTAAGTCTGGTGTAGTTACATAAAATTATATGAACAGATTGTGAATAAATTGTAAGTAATACAACAGATTGTAAAAAATTGCAAGTAAAATTATATTCGTCTTTTGATATTGCTGTGCTGGGCTTGGCTGGGATAGAGTTAATGAGCTTCACAGTAGCTAGTATGGAGCTCTGTTTTGGATTTATGGTTAAAACACTGATAATGCAGAGATGCTTTTGTTATTGCTGAACAGAGCTTACACAAAGTCAAGACCTTTTCTGGCCTCACCCCACCAGTGGTGAGGCTGGCGGGGCACAAGAAGTTGGGAGGGGAGAGAACCAGCACAGCTGACCCCACCTGAATTAAGGGATATGGCATCGTGCCATATGGCATCATGCTCAGCTCAGATAAAGCTGGGGGAAGGAGAAGGAAGTGAGGGGGACATTTAGAATTATGTCTTCCCAAGTAACTGTTGCACTTGATGGGGCCCTGCTTTCCTAGAGATGAACTGAACAGTTGCCTGCCCGTGGGAAGTGGTGAATAAATTCTGTCTTTTGTATAGCTTATGTGTGCTTTACCTATTAAACTGTCTTTATCTCAACCCATGTGTTTTCTCATTCTTACTTCCTGATTCTGTTCCACATCCCACTGGGAAAGGAGTGAGCAGCTCATTGGTGCATAGCTCTTGGCTGGGATTAAACCACAACAATTGTACAGTCTGATTATATAAACAGCTCATGTTGCACATTATAAAACATATAAACATAACAAAACAACTGCTTTTCCAGTTGCTGTTATGTGCATGAGAACTTTTAAAATAGAGCAACATTCCATTTTGTTCACGTTTTTACAGTTCAGCTGGCCACCTCGTCACAAGTCATCATACATCTGGATGATTTTTTAATGTTTTTTAAATCAATGTGAATATTTCTTCCTTGCATTAATAGCATTTTATGTAGCAAAACTGGTAGACATTTCTATTTTCATCATAGTTTATTCCTCTTCTCCAGTCCTCATCCATGGAAAGATTTGTTGGCCAGAGAAATATTTTTTTGTTAAAGATATTTAGCAGATGTGACTCCTTATAGCCAAAGCAAACATTTCAGTGCTATTTAGTCTACATAACTTCTATTATAATAATTTTCCTCAAGATTTTCAAGAAAACAAATTTATATACTGCTAATATTAATTTACAATCTTTCTTTCAGGTACCAAAAAAAAAAAAAAATCAGGATCAGCCTTAATTCTCTTTAAAGAAAAGATGATCAAACATTCAAGGGTGTACTCACATTGAGAATTCAAGTGGACATAGGGTACATAGAGAAACTCAGTTATAGAGAGAGAAAGAGAACAATTTGTTTCTCAGTAATTAATTCATTTCTCAGAACATTTTTCTTTGTTGATGCTATCCTGCTTTTTTTGAAGGGTTTTTCATAAAACCTATGTTCTTAAATTGACAATTTTTACATGGTAGATAGGTTGGAACAAAAAGGAAATAGGTGTCATATTGTCTCTGTGCATATAAAATCCTTTAATTCCTTTCTTTATCCCTAAGCTCCTGGTATCGCTGTTACAATCTCTTCCCTTCCAATACATTGGAATATTACAGATATAGCAGTAGGGTGTCCACTTCCAGTCACCCAGAAATGCTTGTCAAAGAATCAGTGAACAATATTTCGGATTTTTCACAGGTAAAAACCTAGGGCAATTGTAGATGAGGTGTCTAGCCTTGTGTTATCTCTCACTTTGAACAAGATCCAGACTATCCTACATCATTCTAATTTGAAATAAAGAGACTTTAGACACTTAAAATCTCAAGTACAAATACCGCAAAAGCAACCAAGAAAACCAGTTTGCTTGGACTCTTACACCAAGTCCTGTAAGTGTACAGAGAAATCAAAACTCCTTGCATTTCTAAAACTACATCCCCTTCCAGCATGCATATGCTCAGCAGCAGGACATCCCTGCTTCAGACCTACTTAGGGCTCTCTGTGGACGCTGACGCCTCTCAACAAAACAGTGACTGTCTCTCCCTTGTGCGAGAGGCACACTCTCCAGTAATGGTTACAAAAAGGTTACTCCCAGCATGCCTCCCTGTTGCATGCCTGTACCCCATTGGCCCTTCCCCCTTTGTACCTCCCCTGAGCCCTCAGATGATTGGTTTAATCCTCTGCCCCGCCCCCTAGCTTTCCTATATCAACCCTGCCCTCAGACCCCACCCCCTTGGGCTGGTTCATCCCTGGATCCCTTCAAGGGAGGAAGGATAAAGCTTTGCTTTGGATCACCACATGTGGCTCCTGTCTCTTCCTCTTGTGCTGGCTGAAGTGGAGTGCTCATGGAAGAGCTGGAATCCCTCTCTGCCCAGGAGCAAGCATGAAGGCTGTTCCTGTGCCTTGAGGACGTCCCTCCCCAGGACGCTTCTCTAGAAGGTCACAGCACTCCACCACTGCCCCAGGGCCCGCTGTGACAGCTCCCATGCCACCTTAAAGCAATAGTAAATCCACCTTTGGAGTTTGCTTTGCCTGGCATGCTCTAAGCTTATCATAGAAGTATCAAGTGAAACACAAAGCAGTCATTTAATTCCAGTATTTCTTCCACGTGATGACTGAGCAACTAACATATAGGTTGATACTCTAGGAAGGTAAGCAATCTCTAGCTATCCTAACAGTCATCAAAATCCTTCTCAACTCTTAGACATACTAAACAACTTTCTTTGGTTCTGTGCTGCATTCTTAACCTTTCTTACTTTCTGTATCTTTATACCATTTTGTTATATTTCCATCACAAATAGAGACAAATTCTGGTCTTTGGAGAGGGTTCTTTTCACCCTCTTCTCTAAGAACAGAGATTAAATTAAAAAAATATGAAAAAATATAAAATTATTTTATTAAATTCTTTACGTGGAATTCATTCAACAGAAATGGACATCCAGAGCTGTTTTAGGGGCTGCAAATGCCTCCTCTCCTGTGAGCACAGCAGCACCTGAGGTACCGACTCTGCACTTGCAGGGGTGGCACCGGAGCAACATGCAACCCATGTCTTTTGGGAGCCACAGCTGGAGGCAAAATGACCTATCCAAAATATGTAAATATCACTAAGCACCTTTCTTTCAGCCACTGAACTCTGCCCTTTTTCTGATAATAGGAAAATCACTCCACAAAATAAAAAATGTTAACGTAACAAATAAAAATACCATATATCAATGCAATTTCTGTTAATGTAGTAATAATATATACGACTTAACAAAATTAAAGTATAAAGAAGCAATAAATGGAGAAAAATAAAAATTTCCATTTTGATAAAACTAAAGATTTTTTTATATCAACTTTTTTTTTCAGGACCTATAAAGGTAATTTTTGGTGGCAGGGAAGCAACACCAACAGCCACCATAGCCACCAAATAAAGTCCAAATTTTCCACCTGTATTAATCAAAAACAAATTTCAGTCTTTAGTGTTTCTTCCCAAGGTAATAGTGTTGGGTTCCTAAAGACTTTGGTGGCTATCCACATCACTTTCCTGATTTTTTTAGTGTCTTTCTAGCTCCAAAGTGCCCAGAACTGTAACGCTTTTTCTAACTGTAGTGTTAGCAGCTCTCAGAAAGGGGCGTTGTCACCTCCTATTTTAGCTGAGATACCTCTAAGTCTAAACAGCTTTGACTTTTTGCTGCCATATTTCACAACAAACTTATATCTAATTGTCTATTATTGCCCATAGGTCTGTGTTTCACCATTATTGATTTTCATCAATCTTCTTCCTGTTTGGGATTATTTTTTCTCCAGATACAATCAATCCTATTTCCTGCCCATTCTTTAAATCTTCTCTAGGATCCTGCCAATACAGTTCAGTGAAACATTTCTTCAGGGGTTTTACATGAAAAAGTCCACAGAGTATATGTATAATTACCATTTGCTCATTCTTTCCTGGTAAAATAAAGATTATTGCTTTAATGAGGAACAGAAAATCATGACTCAAAGGCATGGAGAAGGATTAGAAAATCACTTGCCACCAATGTCACCTTTTTGAATTGCAAAAAACCAGTGGGATTGCTCCAGTAGTTTAAGCACCCAGAGGAGTTCAGGCTTTGTGTGAATAGCAGAGTTCAGCCCACACTAAGTTTGCACTATGACCTTGTCCCTCTCACCAGGTCATGGCAGGCACAGCACTGAGTAAGAAAGAAGCTGAGAAAGCCACGGCAGAAACCCAGAGGTTTCTGAAATAACAGCAGGGAATTAGGGGACTAACTGCTGAGGCCAGACAGTCCCTTCATCTCTGGAACCCTCCTACCTAGAAACTCAAAAGATATACAGAATCCTATTTAACACCAAGAAATACAGAACACATTAGATTTTGCATGCTCATTTCAATAAAGACCAGCTGTAGTTGCAGTGCAAAATCAGTCCAATTTTTACTGTTGCAAAATAAATTCTGTGTATTTATTTACTTTTGGACTGTGAAAACCTTGTATTTTTGAGACATGCATTCTTATACAAAAAGAAAAAAAGACCTAAAAACAACTTACTCTAAGAAACAGATTTAATAGGTTAGGGTCTTTTAAGTTATTTCTTCATGTGGTGATATTACTACCAGATGTATTACTTTGACAAATCTCTATGGCAAAGCAATTTTGATTTCAAGCTTTACTTTTCGAACTTCTCTGCAACTTGAACAAATAAGATAATCCTTTCTCTTTTATTACCTTGTGATTTCCTTTCTGAACGTTGTGAAAATAAATTATTTTTCAGTATTAAAGTTTTAAAATTTTCTGCAGAAAACCATACATCAATTTTTGCCTTATAATGCAGCATAAAAATCAATCTTAACTAGTGTTTCCTTACAGATTTCCACTGCAAGACCCTTTTTGTGATTCAGGTCATCCTGAGGCTTCAGTAATGACAGCAGAAAATGGCAGCATTTTTGCTGGGCAGGCTCAAAATAAGTCAGTGACAGTCCATACCTTCTGAAAAAAGGGCATTGAATATTTTTCAATTTCTCAACTCCAGCAAGACATCCAAATTTTGCAAAAAAAAAAAGAAAAAAAAAAAAGCCCCCTCTAAAAATAAATGCTTCAGTCAAGTTTTATTATATTTTTTACTTCTCCATAAGGTAAGAAAACAGATAACTTTCTCCCTCTTCCCTCTGGAAGACCTTCTCAATGTATACTTTTGCTACAACCTCTGTGACATCATGTTGAATATCAATGCAAATCTCAGTAGAAAGGATTATCTAACTATATTTAACTAAAATGAAAGAACTGAAATGCAGTGATAGTGATTATATTTCTCAATATTCATTATCATCATTTATCCAGCCACAATTTATAATCATTCACATCCTGTTTCATATACTATGAAGTCTTTGGACAGGGACATTCTCTGTTCATCAATGCAGTGAGCTATATGTGAGGAACCTAACTTCTATTGAATCCTTGGGGACTTTCAGGAGTAAAAAAGAACTAAAACTAGCTCATAGAATTAAGATAGAAAAAAAACGAGACTGCAATCTTATGAGGCAACACAAGAAAACCAGCAGTTTGATTACACATAAATGTCATAAAAATATATCTTGAAGATCTTTCTTGGATTTGGATGACTTGGAAGAGGCTCAGAACAGACTGAGGGAGGACAACTGGCAAGTTAGGATGCACTTTGTTTCCCTGATTACATTAGTCATGTCTTTCATCACATCTTTATACACATTTCATACCTGGATTAAATGTGTTAATATGAAATGTGAGATCCCTGAGCACATTTGGCAAATGGAAGCCATAAACACTTCAACCACGTGTATGTCCTAAATACCCTCCAACAGAACTCAGAACAGCAAAAAAGTTTGTCAGCCCTTGTTTCAATGTGTATTTTATGCATTTTTAAAATTCGTTTTAACTTCACAGTCTTTGATCCCCATTTTTTTTTGTGCTATCTATCTACAGATTCTCACACAGATGCTATCAGTGCTCCCCAGTACAGAAGCAGAAGGAGAATGAGTGTTTCTCACTTCAAGAAGAGAACTGTGCCAGGCAAAAATTAGAATGCAAACCAAGCCATCATGACACTAAAACCAAAGGAGTTAGAGTAGTGCGAAAAAACAGTTTCATACAAAAAGTTCAGGCTTGGACTGTACAGGTCATTTGGGTATCTATGGAATTTCAACACAGACAAATTACAATCAGATACATTGGTACATTTATGTAAAAAAAAATACTTTCCACTGCTCTGCAACAGATATTCACATACATGTTCTGGAGACAAGTTACATCAAATTAGGAGAGAAGCACATATCCAGGCTGATGCTGTAGTAATATAAGAGATGCACTAAATTTATGTCCCCCTCATAATTTGTTAATGTGCATATACCTCAAGTGACATCTCACAAATGATGAAATTATAAAAATGGATACTCTTGCTAGAAAGCTCACAACTCTCCCAGGTGGAATTTTATCATTCAAATCTTGAAAAGCACAATAAAAAATTTGGACAGATCTGAAGACAGAGCTGAGAAATTTGCAGAAGTAACCTAAGTAAAGGTTGTCAGGTGTTTTCAGTTTCCAAGTACAACCCAAAAGTGATGTCTATCATTCTAAGAAAATTGCTCCTGAGAGCCACATCAACATCCTGTAGCTTTAAACAGTACATTATTGATAAAATGCAGACACTGCCCTACATGAGGAAAGGAGTCCTTTTTTAACTATTCTTCAAAAAAGTAAACTTTAAAGCAATAAACAAAACTAATGACTGACACATAAAGGAACTCTGAGAATTTCAAATCTCTGAGGATTTTCAGATATGTTAAGTTCTATCCATATTAAAGGCTTCATTTGAAAATTCAAGTTCTCAGACTGAAAATCAGTCCTGCAAACTCCATTCAAAGATCCCAAACTGCTCTAAAAATGTAATGATTACACTGAAAAAAACAATATGAAGGTACATTCTCCTTTGTTACAAGAAGTTCAGTCTCTTCCCACACTAGGAGACTGGAAAGTTATGCAACATGGTTGACAGTTGTCCTGGTAGGAAACTGGGACTGATAGGCTCTGCTGCTGGCTAAACAGAACAACTCCTCCTACACAGGCAAACTCACAAATAGCTCAGTGACAACTTACCACACTTTACAGAACCACTATGCATACCCTTCTTATTCTTTCTCCAAGATGCTTCACTGATCTTTCTTGACAACTTCTGACAATTGATAACTACACACACCACTTCCAATTCTTTGCTAGCCTATTTGATCCCAGCATGATCCTAGCTCCCAAATTTTAAGCACAAATAATTTATGATAACCCATAATGTGATAAAAATGATGAAACATCAGGTTTTATCCTCAGCTTAAATCCACAAAGAAGAAGATAAAAACCATTGGCATCATCTGGATACAAGCCTGCCAGTCTGAAATGGCAGAGGGATAGGTAGCCTCCCATTCACTTTTGTCTGTCCCATAGGTAACCCTACTAATAAGATGACTGAGTTGTTACTTTCAAAACCTCGTAAATGGGACTCCTTAGCAAGGTCTGCTTCTTCATGATTCACACTTTAAATTTTAACATTTTAAAACTCCTGTTTTGATGTGCCTACCTTTTGCTCTCTCTAGAGTCCATTAGAGGCCATACTGTGTTTTCCACTAAGTGGTGACAGGTTTATCACCTTGAGAATACATTCCTCAAGGTAGTGTTTGCCTCAAATAAACAGGAGACAATTTCTGCATCTGATGAGATCAGCAGAACAGAAGTCTTTAGTTTCATGAAACCATCAAAAACACCATGAAGGGCTCTGACAGACATCCTCTAGCAAATCTTGCTGTCAAATTTTAAATATTGTCATATCCACTACACCAGTAGCCTCCAAGATGTTTTGATCATGCACGTTTATCAGTAAAAAATTTTCAAGCACACACTCCAATATGTATTTACTTATAGACTATATACATGTACTACTGTACATGTACATTTGTGCTATGTGTGTATATATATATAAAATCTATTATTACTATTAATATTATATTATTATTATAAAAATACCCAGACACAAAAATTTTAGAAGGGTAAGTTAAAATATAACACTACTGATAGATTTAGTGTTTGGGGTTTATTTTTTTTTATCTTGTTAATACTAAAAAAACAATCTTTTTTCTCCCCAACAGGTTGGTTTGCACACCCTCTGTGGTGTGCAAGCCCCACTTTGAAGATCACTACATTAGACTACTCTTCTTCTCTGCCAGATAACATGTGTCTGTACTATGGTTCCACCACTACAGGGATAAAGTAGAAATACAATGCATATTTATCAGAAATTTATTGATGTGGCATCATTGTACCCTAGAGGTTACTAAGACCCAGAAACACAACCCTTTCTATTACCTTTATTATGGGTACTCTGCTTTACAGCACTAGGGTTGAGCAGACAGCTGTAAAAAGCAGGAGAGTGCATCCTAAGCAAATCAAAATCAGAACCACTACTGAACATCTGTTAGTGCCAAGAGGCACTCATGTGATTGTTCCATGTAGACCTCATTGCCCTTATTTTCATTGTGCTGTGAAGCAGTAGGAGTGCAACGAGACCGTATAGGGAGCAAAAACAAACTGTCAAAATGTTCCACTAGCCTTAGGCCTGAATATTTTGTCTCTTCTCCAAAAAGTATATATAAATCAGGTAATTGCAAATGACAGTAGCATCACTGACATTTCAGTGTCTAAAAGTTAGAATACAAAGTAGCCATCCAGGCTCTGTTTATTATCATTGGGCAGAAACTAGCCCCTACCAGAGTGGTGCTAATCTCATCCCCTTTCAAATACTTAAGTCAAATAAATCGGTTTCTGAAGCTGCCTTCATCTTTCTAAGATGAATGTGAGGCAGTTCATGATAACAAACACCATCACAAATACACGGTGTTTGAAACCTTAAATTAGGACAGGTGAACACCAGGCTGCCTGCCTACCCATTCTACTGCACATGCCACGTAACTTACACTTGAAAATACCTGAGATAGTTTCCCTCACTATATATAAGCAGCTTCATTTCTTACCCCATGTGCTGGTTCTGATTAGGATACAGGGGCTTTTTCCATAGTATGAGACTATGTTTTGATTTGTGCTGAGAACAGTATTGATAACACAGGGATGCTTTTGTGATTCCTGAGCAATGCTTACAGTGTCAAGACCTTTTCTGCTTCTCAGCTCAGCTTACCAGAGAGTAGCCTGGGGATGCATAAGGGCATGGGAGGAAACACAGGCAGGAAGATGACCCAAATTTACCCAAAAGCCATTCCCTACCATATGGAGTCACTCCTAGCATTTAGAGCTGGGTGAAGAAGAAGAAGAAAATGAAAGATGTTAGGACTGATGACATTTAGCTTCCCAAGTCAGTGTTACATTTGATAGTGCCCTGCTTTCCTGGGTATGGCTGAACACATGCCCTCTCATAAGAAGCGGTGAATTAATTTCATTGTTTTGCTCTGCTTGTGTGTACAGCTTTTGTTTTACCTATTAAACTGTTTTAATCTCAACTCATGAGTTTTTTCACTTTTATTCCTCCAGTTCTCTCCCCCATCCTGCTGCCGGGTAGGAGAGTGAGCAAGGAGTTGCATAGGGCTTAACTGCAGGTGGGGTTAAACTACAACACCCTGCATTCTCCTGATAGGAATGTCAGTAAGACAAAAAACAAGGCTACCACTATAATTTTGTCACTGTCACCCTGTTTTCGTATTGTTTTCTATTATAGCTCTTAATTAATTTTGGCATTTAGAATACATTGTATACCAACAGTATCAGTACCCAGACAGATGTCTTGTGCATTCACAACGATCACAGCTTTCTGACCTTTAGTCAAGAAATAGAGGAATTAGTATTCAAGTGATTATTTACATTTTGGTAACATGTACAGGATTGTATCATCTTGCTGTATACTTTGGACAAACTATATGCCATGTCAACCCCTGGGCAAAAAAAACAAAAGGACAAAACAAAAACATGGAGAAATTATACATCACACAAAAGAGCTAGTGGCACATCAACCACCTCATGTATGCCAGTTAGGAGGGAAAAGTTAGAAGAAAACTAAAGAGTAGGGAAGGAGGACAATGAGGGAAGGGAAAGAGCAAGAGGAAGGACAGGCAGTGGGAATAACAGGACAAGACAGCCCATGGCAATAAATACACAGTCTGTCAAATGAAAACAGCAGTTTTCACTGTTCAGTGCATCCAGAGCAGCCTCAAACCAGCAGTGAAATGAACGGTCAGTGGGCTGAGATGGTGGGCTTCTCTATCACACAACAAGGGCTTTTATCTACAGCAAGACAAGTTCTAGCACTTCCAGATATCAGGTCTGCTTCAGAAAGATGTGCAGAAGACCTTTCTGTTAATATGCCTGTGATCTGAGTATAGAGAAAAGGGATATAAACACAGACAAAACTTTGTCTACTGTCAGCTTGGTCTACTGCTCTTCCTGCCACTATCAAGTACTCTCTAAACATCAGGATGACCACGGGCATGGCTGGAACAGACAAAATATGTCCCTTGGGAAACACACCTGTTTACTATTCATATTATCGAAGGCATCTTTTCCTCTTTTTGCAATGTAAAAAATGCCTTTATCTGATACAGACATTCTCGATACCCACAGCAACTCATTTCTCATTTCACTGCTGCAAGTTCTTTTCAGTTTTTGGCAACCTTTTTAGTACTATTAACACCTTTCTAGTACTATTAGCCCTATTAAGTTAAGCCAAAGTAACAAGATTTTTAAAATACCCACATATTAAGGAAAACAGAAACATTTTGTCCTTTTTTCTTGTCTCAGCTTTTAATAGATCTATCACTCTGCTACCAGTTCACTGCCATGTAAATGGTATTAACTGCAGTAGTTGCATGCCTAAAAGGTCAGAGTGCTCTTTTAACTTAGACCTTTAAAAACAAAAACTTCCTTTTATTCTTTTCTTTTTTAAATAAAAATCTCTCTCAACCTCAGAAATAACACTGTCTATCCTCTTTCCACAGGTAGCTTTTATTTTATACTTCTGATATATGCTTGAATATATGCTATTAGGTTACCTATTTAACAAGTAGTTTGGTCAAATTTTACTGAAGTACCTTTCACATTGCTTCAGGAATTGTTTTCCCATCCCAAGAGTGTAAGTTATTGTTTCCTCCTAAATCATTGTTTTAGGTGGTGTAATTTTTAAAACATGGCAGGTTCCACCCCTGAAGTATCTGCATTCTGGAAATGTAAAAATTAGCTCTCTCACAGGTAAATTTCTACCACTTAAAAAGACTAAAACATTCCAGAAGGGAGGCAGCCCTACATATGGTCATGAAACATATAAAAAAATCACAATACTTCAAAAAACATTTAAAGGTCCCATTTTGAAGAGAAGATATTCTTAAATCAAATTATCAGATGGTTTTGCTTCAGGGAACTTAAAAGCATTGTCTGTGTTTAATTTTTGTGTGCCACTTTAAAGATCTACTGCCAGGAGTAACAGAAGGCACTCCAAAATGGTAAAACTTCCACTTGAATGAGACAGGTAACCTTATGCTTAGACAGCCTCACATTTTTTGCTTGTTGAAACCATTTATAACTAGCTTTCTACGTTCTTCAGTAATTCATATCTTTGTAGCTTCCTGTAACATACTACAACAAGTAAAACTGAAATAACAAATCCCTTAGGTTTCAGGCTATATTTTTCTGCCAGACAGAATCTTTGTAGCCTTTGTTCATTGTTCATATGCCGGCTTTAATAGCCCTCTTGATTAAAATAGTCTTAGCTACAATAAAAACAAATTATAAAATGAATATATATCACAGAGCTTGTCTTCTCAAATATATTTTAAGAAATCAAGCAAAAAAAAGGACTAATGAATTTAACAAATGACAGAAGTAATTTTAGGCTTTCACAAAGACCACTTTATGAAGATTTTGTATTTAGTGAACATACTTCACCTCTTCACCTGAAGACATTTTAATCTGCATCTTCTAGAAATTTGGTTTTGGAGAGACTATCTTCAAAAGAACAGTTACCCTATCAACAAGTGACATACTGTAAGAGCACATGCATGGCCTGTTCTTCAGAGAATTTAAGGTATTTTCTTGCAACTATTAGGGCTTTCACCAGTATTTAAATTTTATCTCTTTCAAATTCCCATTTTCAGTAACTGTAAGAGCACTTTGTTTTCATTTACAGATTTTTCTCACCTCAAAGAAAGATGATCTGTTTAATCTTATCAAAACTTCACCATATTTAAAGTACAGTTTGAAACCCTGGCTTTTTCTTTGCAGCCTGGGAGAACATGAAGTAATTACAACAGACACAATTTATCTGTGATTAGCTGCAGTTTCTAAAAGCCTTATACAACCACCACCACTATTTCCTACACACAGGGGGGTTGCCACTTTCTCCTCTGAGCAAATTGTGAAAAAGTAAATATTCTCAATAGACCAAAGGGTTGGAAGCTTCATTTTTTGATAAGCCAATAAAGAGATAAAGATGCAAAGGCAAGATGGTCAGGTGTCTTCTGACAGTCCTACTCAAAATCCATACAGATGGATTGCCTCCAGAGTCTAAATATCATCACACCAGCCAGGGGTTCTGTAATCCAGAAGTTAAAGGGAAAAACAAAAACAAACCAAACCAAACCAAA